>JAQQZR010000001.1:19636340-19647780 GCA_030068235.1 Notoglanidium macrostoma | reverse complement strand
TGGGTTTTCCCAGACCACTATACATATACAGTCAAATCCAAATATTTCAATTCCTCATGACTTCCGGGTTAAAATAATATCAATATAGACTAAATATATGGTCTAAAAGAAACCTAAGAGTAAGAGTTATCACAGATAAGTCAGGACAATGTTGTTCTCATGTGTACAGGTTACTGGAGAACAACGTAGGTTCATTTGTAGAAAGTGGGGCAGTGGAGCAGAAAGTGGCTGGTGCACATCAGTGTCTCTCATTTGAAGTTCTGTCTGAGCTATGGAGTTAACTGTGTGATATTATGGTGGTGCAGATTTGTCATGAAAAGTCATTTATTTACAAATTTATCTGCTTTTTAGGTACCATTTAGAAGATTCATCATGTAGAAATCAACAGGCATCCAGTTACAAGTGCAACCAGAACAACTCAGGTAATATAATTGATACTTACATTAACGTTTAATGCACTTTTTCACTCATTCGTTCATCTTCAGTAACGTCTTGTGCTTATTTGACTTTATTTCTGGTGATATTTCAGCTATCAAGCCGAAGAAATTCGAGCAATTCCAAGGGGATGTATGTAATAGCACAGTTTGTTAAAATTGGTTGTCTAATTTTTTTCTTTTTAAGGAATAAGGGTACAAATGGACTTAAAAATTGCTTGTTTTCTTCTTGATTTTTTGCCTTTGTATCTTTTCAAGTTCAGTGATGGTGTTTTACGTATTGGTGTTTGACACTGTGGATGTCTGGTTCTAGCAACAGGGTCTATTTTGGAGCTGGAACAAAGCTGGTTGTTCAATCTAGTGAGTATTATTTATTACACATGACCATTATTACATGGTTGAATTTTTATGGCTTTTTCAAATGACTCTTATAAAGCACGTGCTTAAAGATTTAACTGAAATGTAAACACTTTGATTAATATTCTGTTTCAGAAAATAGCTGTAAATGTAAATCATTTTGTAAAAATGTTTACTGTTGAATTTCTGTTTCATAAAAATAGCGGATGTCATGATAATCAGTGCATCAACGTACATCAAGATTCTCCACACAATGCACAGTTTATCCAAATTGAATTAATTTAAAGATGGTGCAAAGTTGTATGTACTGTGCCAAAGTCTGTACAAATTAATATACTTACTTGCTATAAGATACATGTAATGAAATTTTAACCTCACATGCTAATACTATTTAAAAACAACAACCATAAAAGTGCTGAATTGTATGATAAAGTCAAAGTTTATTATATATTTTGCAATGATAAATTAAGCAACATGTCTTGCTTTACTCTACACCTGAAAATATCTAGCAAGATTTTAAAGAAGGTTTTTGTCATGGCATGTTGCTCAGTGTGACTACTCAAGGGAACACTAAGATCATTTTTGCTACTGGAATCAAGCTAATTGTAGAATCAGGTATGTTTGATATTTAAAAAAACGACCTATTTTCAAATTTGAACATTTTACATGATAAGTTCAGTATTTTATGATTACTTGGTTAATGTACTATGTAACTCGACACTTAAACGTCGTATTATACATAATATTCAGTTATACAAAGACAAAATATATCAATAAAATGAAAATAAAGCTAAACATGATATGATACGTGAGCTAGTAAATGTTTTTATGATAGATTTTTTTCAATGTTCAGACATTGACGCACTCAAAGTTATTTGTATGGAAGTTCAGAATGTGTGACTGTTGGTGAATACAAAATTATTTTTGGCAAAGGAACTTGGCTTTATGTTGTAGCAGGTAAGAAATTACAATTTTTATGCCACAATGTTTTGGGTCATAGCTGCAAAAATTTAAAATTGCATTCATTTTGTGATTTACAATGACTAAAAGAATGGTACATTCGAAGCAGCCTAGGGTTCTGCTTCATTTCAGGATTAATTTGTTAAGTCATCACTAAGTTAAACTTTATAAATATAATTTGGAGTGAACTTGGTTAATGTACTGAACTCTAATATTGTGTGACATCTGGCACCAGTGGTAAACTTGTCTTTGGTCATGGAACCAGGCTTTTCATTGACAAAAGTGAGTTCAACCTTAATATTTTTATTTGCATATTTATAACTGTATGTTCACTTATACATCTGTATATGTATAGCAGCCCACTTTTATTAATGTTGAAACCTTGAACATATCTGTGTTGATGCTGTGACATTAAAATTAGAAGAAGACAATGGAAAATTATTCACAAGAACATGTGACTCTTTCTATATAGCTTTAAATGATAATTTAATTAATAGCTGTTTGATTGGAAAGAAATATATGTAGTATACCAGAGACAAGGTTTAGGAAAGTGTGAAAATCTGCTGAGAAAGTTACAACACAGTGCACCTGTTTTTAAAGTATGAATCATTGATTGTTTTGGAGGCTTCTTACCTTTACGTTAATGTATGAGCATGCCATGTTGTGTGACTACTGACAATAGAAGACTGATATTTGGCAATGGAATTACACTTTTCATCCATGCAAGTAAGTAAGCAGTATAAATTAAAAAAAAAATTCTACCTGTAAGATTTAATATTTAGCTGTAAATATGACACTACAAAGTACAACTTACAAAGTGCATCCAAATAAACACAACCAAGTAATATTTTTCAGTCAAGTGCTTTGTTAATTTGTAATTTTACCAGCATTGTGATATAGAGGGAATGGTGAAACAGAGGGAATACATTTAGAACCTTTGCATGCAAATGCTAAGCAAATTTTTGGCCTAGGTTGAACCTCTGTGTGACTGGAGGAACAAATAAGATTATTTTTGGGACCAGCGCTAAATTAACAGTGGATACCAGTAAGTTAATAAGAAAGAACACATTTCACTGTGAAATATCCCTGAATATAGAGATCATAATTTTTCAATAGTAGATCTAGTCAGAAATCTTCACAACTATAAATGCAGTTATTATAGGAACTAAAACATATCGAACATGAAATATTTATAACATTTCAGCAAATACTCTTTAAAAGATTTTACAGCTTTAAAGGCAATAGGTTTTTGTTGTGGAGGTATGTAATGTGTGACTAATAGCAGGGACAAAATCATTTTTGGCAAAGGAATTCAACTCTTTGTTGAATCAGGTGAAGTTATTTGAGTTTTTTCTTGATGAATTTCTTAGTTGACAACCATATGACTATTCTTCATAGAAAAAAAAAACTATCAAGCATGATGGAATGCATAAATACTCTGATTTTTTAAATGCATTGCAGAAAGATGTATTTTATACTGATTGGCTACCTGCAGTCAAATTTGGTGATTTTCGAGAGAATTTATTCATGATATGGAAAAGGATTGTACAGGGTTGTTGAAGACTTTTGGGGGTATTTGATATTGACTTTATCTCAGTGTGAATACTGCTGGAGTAAACAAGATCATATTTGGCAAAGGTACCTCGCTCATAGTGGAATCTAGTAAGTCTTTTTTGTAATATATTATGTCTTCATTCAGTAGAGTAAAACGAACATTAGAAGGACAAAAGAATAATTTGTCATACCTTCGTTGAAATTCATAAAACTAGTTTCAAATAGTAGTGTACCTGGTTAACGTACTGATGCGTACTATTGTGTGACATTTGGCAGTAATAGTAAACTCATCTTTGCTCATGGAACCAGGCTTTTCATTGAAAAAAGTGAGTTCAACATTTATATCTCTATCGTCAATAAGTCCACTTTTTTAATGTTGAAAAAAAGTACTGTAACCTGATGAGAAGTACTAAAACTGTAGACAAATTGATGCAGAAAATGAACACTTTACATGATCAATGCAGCTTTTTGTGTCAATCTTATGTAAATTCTTTATTTAATGTAGCTTTTTGATTGACAAATGGTATATGTAGTATACCAGAGACAAGATGACTGCGAATACCATTATTATCATATCATAAGCATTTGTTGAACCAGGTAACATATTCTTCAAATTTGATCAAGTTGAAAACAATGTGATAATTGAAAAATGATAAAAAAAAAATTAAATGAAAAACTTCACGTAACATTGCAGGATCCTTAAAAACAATCAAGCTAAATGAAATCCATTAATACTCCAGGTTAATGTAATAAATGTAACATACAATATTGTATACTATTTACTTACCAGTTAGATATTTGTTGATATTTGAGAAAAGTAAATTATTATATGAAAAAGAATTGCACACCGTTGTCAATGTATTTTGGTAGTATTTGATATGGAGTTTATCTCAGTGTGAATACTGGCGGGGTGAACAAGCTCATTTTTGGCAAAAGTATCTCGCTCATAGTGGAATCTAGTAAGTTTTCAAATTTTTTTTTATACATAATACAGGTCATTGCAAGTGCAAGAGACATATCACAATCTGATTATTGTTTAAGAGGTGTTTAACTTTGTGTTTCATTATGTTACCAGTGATTATAGGCGCAGTGCTTATTGGTTAGGTTAAAACTTCGAAACAGCATTAAATTGTGTTTGGTACTATTAAAAAATCAATGGACAAAAATACTAACAATTACATTCATATTCTACATCTAATATTACACATATTCCTATGTGTAAATGCAGATGCTTTATTGACATCCATAATTTTATTTTATTTATTTATTCATTCATTTAATTAAATATATGCCTATCATGAACATTAGGGGATTAGGACTAGGCTTAATCCGTGTCAGGGAAACCAACACTACATCACTTGGAGAGGGTAATTTTTGTAATGGGATTTAGATTTGTGTGACTAGAGGAGACAAGATCATTTTTGGAAGTGGCGTTAAACTTTCTGTGGAGTCGCGTAAGTTTTGTATACTTATTTGTATACCTCTATAGTATGCTTTGAGATAGTTTAATTAAAACTAGTTTTGCTATGACTATTGGTGGTGCTGGAAAACTGGTCCGTGATTTAATGTTTGCCTTTATTTGGGTTGAGATTTGCCGACTGCCAGGTTTGACAATATGGTCACGGTTTATACACTATATTTTGTACTCTGCTATGGATTATGAATAGAAGAATGCTTTTCATAGTCCAAGAAACACCACAAAGGCTTTATCTACTGTACAATGATAGTCTTGAATATTTGTGACCGCTTATAATTGTTAAAAAAAATTTTTTACATAAAATTTTTTTTTTTTATATAGTATCTACATGATACGTTTATCATGTGCACTGAATCATACAACGTTACTGAATTTCAGCATGACAAGACATTATGATTCTCAAATATAAGGGCAAATGAATAATGCTTGTGGCATACTGAATGATTCAGTAATGTTTGCATTTCCATTTATATTCATATAAATTAAAAGGAAAAGTTAGAATGTGGGGTCATGTCGTGCATCCTAAACTGGAGTATTTGCTATGGTTTATCGCTTTGTGTGACTGGTGGTACTGACAAAATCATTTTTGGAAAAGGGACTAAACTATTTGTTGAAGCTGGTGAGTACAATGGATTTAAATTTTGATCATCCATAGCTGTACCTGTTAAAAACATATTGATATTATGGCAAACATTTGAAGAAATATATCTGCCATTCAGGAACATAATTACAGAATATTAAAGTCTTGAATAGCGAATTACGTAACAAAATAATGATGTAAAACAATCATGGCTTCTCTCATGATTAAGAATGTAACATACTACATAAATAATTATACGTTACTGACAACTAAATGTTAATTGAAGTAAATGTTAAATAAATCAAAAAATTGTATTTTGTTTGTAATGCCACAGAGAATTCAAGAATATTATGGTCTGCGCTTAAAGCCTTATTGTATAGTGGTTGCTTAAATGAGTTGATGGATGCCGTTTTTGCATTACATTTATTAAATAAAAATGAAAAAGTAGTTTGTGGCCTTAGAGTACTCTGATGTAGTTAAACTGAGAGTATTTGCTATGGCATACTACTTTGTGTGACTCTTAATAATGACAAGATCATTTTTGGAAAAGGGATTCGATTACTCGTTGAATTTGGTAAGTGAATTGCTTTTAAAATTTTCAATTCCAGTTAGATTCCAGTTCCTTGGATATTACAGTGTTAATTACAAAATTAAAGCTATGATTTTCATTTTGCCCAGTGTAAAACCAATCAGTACAACATATAGACGTTTTGGAATGGATTAGAGTGCACTAGAAAGTTAATGAAATGACACGTTCTACTGTGTGGATGCTAACAGAAATAAACTGATCTTTGGACATGGAACAAAACTAACAATAACATCAAGTAAGTGTTTACTGACAAATCAGACAACTTTTTAGCTAGATATATCTTAACAAAGTTAAAGTCTATATTATAGCCAATGTGTGATTTAAATTTGGTAACCCTGTGATCAAGATCCATTGTGGCATTAACATTTTGCTAAGGTCAGTACATTAGTCGAACATCTAATGCTAATTAAAGTAAATGAATTTAAGAGGAAAAACTCCATTTGATTAATTTGATTCGGGTTTTAACACCAGCTTATGCCTTTCTGCATACGGAAGGGTTTAATAAGGTTTAATAAAGGGAAAGGTGCCCATTCTGGCTTTATGATGTATTAATTTCTGAGGAAAAATCAGTGTAACAACAAAGTAGTCGGATGTACACACTAAACTGGAGTATTTGTTATGGCATGCTGCTTTGCGTGACTGGTAGTACTGACAAGATCATTTTCGGAAAAGGGACTAAACTCCTTGTTGAAGTTGGTAAGGGAATTGCCATTAAATTTTAATCAACCATAGCTGTGCCTGTTTCAGATCTGAATATTAAAAGCCAAAGATTTCTTTCCAAGATATAGCAAAACAATATATATATTATTATATATATTTTAGTATTTTATTCTTGAGAGATGTAGGGATTCCATTCATACAACAGTTTATAGTGTTTTACACTGATGAATGCAACTGAAGAAATGTTTTTGATTGCAAATTCAAATTTTGGATATTACGACATAAAAAGATATATATTAGCCTTGCCCAGTGTAAAACCAACTAGGATGACATAATGATGCTTTTTGAGGTTTTGGAATAGATTAGGCATACTAGAAAGTTAATGAAATGACATGTTCCACTGTGTGGATGCTGGTGCTGGAACTAAACTGATCTTTGGACATGGAACAAAGCTTACAATAACTTCAAGTAAGTGTTTAGTAACAACTTTTCAGCTATGCATGTTATAGCCCAATATGTTTGATTTAATGAGGGTTAATAAGGGAAGGGTGTCATTCTCCCTTTATTTTTTATTAAGTTATAAGGCAACATTAGTTTGTGGCCTGAGAGTAGTCTGAGCATGTATTTGCTATGGCATATCACTTGGTGTGACTCGTGGTGCTGACAAGATAATATTTGGGAAAGGGACTAAACTGTTTGTTGAAGTTGGTAAGTTAATTGCGTTTAAATTTTGATTTACTTTAGCTGCGCCTGTTTCAGTTCTGAATATTAGAAGACGGCAATCTCAATTTCCGACAATGCAAATTTCAATATTCTTTTCTTGGAGTTTTATAGATTAAAGCATCAAGCAAAAATGAAAACTATACATTAGTTTTGCTCAGTTTAAAACCAATTAAGACAAAATATATTTGGGGAGTGTAGGGGAAAGTTAATGAAATGACACATTTCACTGTGTGTATTCTGGTGCTGGAAATAAACTGATCTTTGGACATGGAACAAAGCTTACAATAACTTCAAGTAAGTCAGATTATCATGATTAGGATTCATTGTGGCATTAGCAATTCTTTTCTTGTAGTGTTAATATTTTTTTCAACATATAATTTGAAGAATATTAAAGTCTTTAATAGTGAAATTTAACACGAAATATTCCATGTTATGTTTCACTTACAAGTAAGAATGTAAAATACTACATTAACAAGAATCTGAATTAGATTATATGTTGTGATATTACATTGGGAACAAGCACTTACCGTGGAAAAAAATAAGTATATGAGATTTTGTCTTTGCTTAAATACTTCTTGGAAGAACTAAAAGATTCCCAATTGTCTGTTTGTATCACAGTGATGGTTTAAAAATGTTTGAAGAATGCCATCAGTAATTTCCTAGTTGTCTTACAGGGACAGGTTCAAACACTTTGGAAAATATACAACAAAAGGAATTTGAAAATTGGTGTAATGGACAAAAATATGACTTAGTTTAATTTAGCTAAGTTAGTTTCACAAATTATTCATACTTCATTAATGTTAGATGACATTTCTGCATTAATGTGCCATGTATGGTGTATTTGATATAGAGTATAAATCTGTGTGAATCCTGGAGGAACCAGGATAATCTTTGGTGCTGGAACACGATTTATAGTAGAAGCAGGCGAGTGTTTCTATTGAGCATTTTCTACTAATATTTCGTGCAAACCTTTAGTTTAAAAAATGTATAAAATTTGTGTTGGAAATACCAATTCTAAATGTTACAGTGGTGTCCAAACAAAAAAAAAAAGTTAACATGTTCAACATCACCAATTTGCTTAAATTTCAGTAGCAATTTAGAAATAGCACTGAATCTTGAATCTTTTCCTTATTTGTAGTTATTTGCGGTTATTTCCAGTTGCAAATGAAAGAAATCCCAGATTTTCAATGTTGTCTAAGACTTAAGTATTTGATATAGACGATAAGTGTGTGTGTATGCTGGTAACAAGCTGATCTTTGGGGCTGGAACACAACTCTTAGTTGAATCAGGCAAGCATTTCTAATAAACCTTTTTTAAAATGTTCTATATAAGTATATAATAATTATTTTTTCAGGCTATATCGCTTTATGAATGCTCGAGTAAATTCTGCAGCGCATAAAGTGTACATAGAATATATAATTATGTGTATTCTATAGTACTTTATACTGCACATATTGAAAATTTCAGGCTTATTTTTGTTGCCTATGTAGATATCATTCATGTTGTGTGCTGGTTTTATATTAATGTAGTTATAAAAAGGCAGAATTCTAGAAAATGCATGTTGATTAGAAAGCTGTCTATTGCACGTATTGGAAGCTATAGAGAAAATGTTATGAGGTGTATCTGTGTGTGGATAATAACATAAAGCTGATCTTTGGCAAAGGCACAAAACTTCTAGTACAGTCAAGTAAGTGTTTTATACTATACATTTTGTTTTTCATGAATTTCACTATATTAACTGCATGAATTTATAGTTGTGAAAGGTTATTTCTATGAGAAGTAGAATATATATAAGTCTTAAGAAACTGTGTGACTGCAGTTGGGGGACAATATAAATTAATATTTTGAGAAGGCACGAAACTTACAGTAAATTCAGGTTGAAATTTTGAAATGCACAACAACTCTTTACCTCGCTTGTCTATATTTGAATAGTTAAGTGATGTATTTAGGTAGTGCTGCTTTTACAGAATACTGTACATCTAAACTAGTATAAATTTAAATAATATAGTTAATGTTTACAGTAGATTTTAAAGTAATATTTACAATAGAGTAAGAGAGAGTTATTGATAAGGGACAGAACAGTGTGTGACTAATACTGGAGGTAACAGAATCTACTTTGGTTCTGGAACAAAACTGATTGTAGAACAAAGTAAGTGTACCTTTAAACTAAAAAAGATCCTAATCCTATTTGTGTGGTGATCAGTTTGCCTTAATGTAAAATAGTATTTTAAACACAATACGACAAAGATATTTTTGAAGAAATATGTTTAAATGCTAGGTTACATTTATTGTAGCTATTGTGCATTTTATACATTAGAGGCTATAGAGAAAATGTATTGAGGTGTATCAGTGTGTGAATAACAACTTGGGAAAAGTGACCTTTGGCAGAGGCATAAAACTGCTGATACAGTCAAGTAAGTGTTCACAAAATTAATTGCACTATATTTAATATATAATTTCATCGTGTTTGTTATCACAAAACCTTTTATCTTTAAGAAGTGGGATTTTAATAATTATAATATATAATATTATTATTATAATATTAACAGATTATTATTATAATATTAACAGATTATAATTGATAGGTGTGCTAGATATATTTCTTCATAAGAACAGCATGCATAAGTATTTGATATAGACCGTAAGTGTGTGTGAATGCTGCAAAGAAGCTTATCTTTGGGGCTGGAACACAACTCATAGTTGAATCAGGCAAGTGTTTATAATGACCTTTGTAAGCTAAGTAAACTTGTTGGTTAAAAAAAACTAGAATTTTGTACTTTAATACTGTAGACAATGAAGGCTAAACATAAAAGTTTATTTTTTGTTATTGAACATAAAGATCATTAATCCCAGTTTTATATTAATACTATCACAAAGACACAAAAATCTAGAAAGTGTATGTACATAAGAAGACAAAAATGTATATTACATGCATTTGGGAGCTATAGAGAAAATGTTATGAGGTGTAGCAGTGTGTGTCTAATGACTTAAAACTGATCTTGGGCAAAGGCATAAAACTGCTGGTACAGTCAAGTAAGTGTTTGTTTTACTTAAGAGATTTTCAATGTTTTATATAAGTTTGTACATGAATTTGAAGTGAATTCATAACATGCAAAATTTCAAGTTAATTGCAAGTTAGTTCTGTAAGAAGTAGAATTTTAATAGTACATATACGTAGTTATTTGGTTTTCATTTAGTATACCGAGTTAGTGTTATGTAGCTAACTATTGTGTGAATACTGGAGGAGGAAATCGAAAGTTATACTTTGGATCAGGCACAAAATTGATAGTTAATTCTCGTGAGTATAAAACACACGTCCGTATTTTATTTTATTGTCACGCATTTCATCCCCTGGTGTAATTTTCATAGATATAAATCTAAAAATCTTGTTTGTACCTTTGTACTTTAATAAGTACCTTATAAGTAGTTAATCTTATGTAGGTTAATGCTAAAAAACAACTTATGGTTGAACATTACTATAAAGATCAAAATATGGTGCCTTAATTGCAGAGCTTTATTAGGTATTGGTAAATAACATATTTTTTAGTTAAATACAAAGATATGCAAATATACTCAACAAGCATGAGGACAGAAAACGCACATGTATTTGTCAAGCCTTATGAAACGGTGTGACTGCAAGTGGGGGACAATATAAAGTTATATTTGGAGAAGGCACAGAACTTACAGTAATTTCAGGTGGGATATAATTAATCTTTCTTATTAACAGTGTAAATGGTTTTGCAATTCTGGCTTCTTGTTATGGATAACAAATGTTTATTCTGTTTGTCCTTATTTGAATAGTTACGTGATATATTTAGATAGTGCTGCTTTTATGGAATACTGTAAATCCACTCTAGTATACATTTAAGCATTATACTTAAGGTCTACAGTAGAATTAAGACAGTAGAGTAAGACAGTTATTGGTTAGGGACTGAACAGTGTGTGACTAATACTGGAGTCAACAGAATCTACTTTGGCTCTGGAATGAAATTGATTGTAGAAAAAAGTAAGTGCAATTTTAAAAAGCATTACAAAGATATGCTGCAGTAAGGCAAAGGCGTGCTTGAATATACTGTAAATCAATTATACTATACATTTTATATATA
>JAQQZR010000001.1:19614382-19626806 GCA_030068235.1 Notoglanidium macrostoma | reverse complement strand
TTGACTAATGTGTCTGGTTTCTCTGCCAAAAACAAGAAGTCAATTGAATATCCTAATCTGCCTTCAGCAATGAGACCATGCCACATAACAACAGTCTTCCAATTCCGAAACCCCCAGAGGATTGCACCTTAGACAAACCAGATGAAGAAACTACAATGAAGGGTACTGACAGTGACATTGACCCGGATTTTGAACCGTGCTCATCAGACGATCCACATCTGATAACACAGTCTGAATTGAACGATTTGGTCAGAGATTTGGGTATGTCAAAAGCAAAAGCTGAGCTGCAGGGTTCAAGACTCCAGGAATGGTGTTTGCTGTCACCAGGTATGAAAATTTCTGTGTTTCGAGGCTGACATCATGATATAACCTAATTTTTTGCACAAGTTGACAGTCTCTGTTTCTGTTGTGACATTGAAGGATTGTTCTCGGTCTTGGGTTGTGATCACAACCTGGAAGAGTGGCGTCTCTTCACTTATTCATCAATGTTAAGCCTGAAAGCTGTTCTGCTACACAATGGCAATGTTTATCCTTTAGTACCTGTTGGCTATGCAGTACACATGAAAGAAACGTATGGGCATATTGAACTGTTGCTGAAGCACGTCCAGTATACCAGGTACAACTGGAATATCTGTGGAGATCTTTAAGTCGTTGCTCTGTTACTAGGACTGCAGCTCGGCTTCACAAAGTACTGTTGTTTCATCTGTGAATTGGACAGCCGTGCCAAAGAGCCATGCCACTATTCTCGACAGTACTGGCCACGCCGTAAAAAGTTAGTTCCAGGACAGAAAAATGTGGCAAATGAATCGCTTTTTGACCCGGCAAAGATATTTTTACCTCCTCTTCAAATAAAGCTGGGACTCAATTTCTGGGACTGAGGAATTTCGTGAAAGCAAGAAACAAGGAAGGCGAAGGTTTTCGTTATTTAAGACAGATGTTCACAAGAATAACTGATAAGATCAAAGAGGGCATTTTTGCTGGCCCCCAGATCAGACATGTTATGAGTGACAAGCGGTTTGAAGATCTCTTGGTTGGGGCGGAAAAAAATTGCCTGGAAAGCCTTCAATGACGTTGTTGACAATTTTTGGGGTTGACAATTTGCTTCAGTTGGCTGGGTTCTATAATGTTACTCTGATCCATTCGGCCAGTAAGAGTGTGATGAGAGAATTGCAAGATTTTTACAGACATGGATATGGGAATTATATATGGCATTTCAGCACCACCAGTGTTGCGAACCAGCAGCACACACATGTCCAGAGAACGGGGTCTGCTGACTTAGTATGGCTGGAGCTCACTCAGTACTCTCCATTCATGAGATGCTGGGGTAGTATAAAAGGACAGTGCACGAGCATTCAGTTGAATATGATCTTCTGCCCATCATAGACATCCCCATCAAGCAGTTGGGCATGGACTTAATGGCCATGAGAATGTGTTAGTGCTGGTGGATTATGCAACAACACACCCCCAAGCTGACCACCTCTGGAACGCCACCTCCAAAGAACACTGGAAATGATCCTCCACTACAGCTGAGTGGGGATTCCTAAGAGAAAGGAAAGAGAAATCAGGGAATGAGGGAACATGGAGAAAACTGAACTGCCAAAAAGGAAGACACAGTATCCAGACAAGACAGACATCTCCTTGACTCACAGTTGTTTTTTTGGTTTTTGGTTATCTGTTAACTCCCTGTGTCCTCTACCAAAGAAATTTGAAGCATGTCTGTGTTGAAATACTGTGAGATCTTGATGTGTGAGGTGAACATGGCTTAACTTTATACAAAAATAAAACTAACCATTAAAGTGTTATTTGCTAAAACAACAACAACAACAACAACAACAACAACAACAATAATACTACCAATTATAAGGAGCATGTCTAATATCCAATTGAGTTTTTGTGATTGCCTTAGTATTCGACTACATACCTGGTAATATTATTATATCATACACTCCCCTTATGTGTCTATAAAAATGAACAACAGTATAATACCAATAAAGAGAGAGAGAGAGAGAGAGAGAGAGAGAGAGAGAGAGAGAGAGAGAGAGAGAGAGAGAAAGAAAGAAAGACAGAGAGAGAGAGAGTAGTAAAAAGTAGCTGGTCCTCTGGATTGATGAAAGGGTTTAAATAAACTTTACTAGTTGAGCTGCATTCAGTACAACAAAACTGTGTGGAGGTTTTTGTACAGTGCAGTGGGGTTTCCTGTCACTGTGGGCACCAGAGCGCAGTAGTAAAGTGCAGAGTCTGATACAGCAGCAGAGGAGATGAGCAGATTCACTTGTTTTTTATTATCATCAACTTCAACAGACAGACGTGGAATGGGATCACTTTTATCTCCACTTGGAAAGATGTAAAAAAGGAACTCAGGTTTGGATTTTGGATATTGTCTGTACCATTGCAGGGTCCTTACATCACCACTGTAGTTGCAGGACAGGATGACATTACCACCTTCATGTAGATCTTTATGAGTAAAAAGTGGCTTTATTGAATCTGCCATTGAATTTCCTGTCATAGAGAAGAGAGTCAATCTACAGTCAGACTTATTTTAACATCCTATGAACTAATTAATCATTAATTAAATATTTTTTTAAATAACAAAAAGTCAATGGACTCTCACCTAGCGAAAGCCACAGAAACATGAACATAACAGTGAACATGATGAATGGTCTTTGTTGGCTGAAAGTATTTGGAGGTCTTTCTGTACTCTGATATACTCATAATGGTTCATGAAGCTCCACCCCACTGCATCACATTACAGTCTCACTGTTGTGTAAGTTCATGTCACTGACTGATCATTTTGGAATTTCACGGTGTAATTCTTTAAAATTTTTATTTAAATTAATTTTAGTTTTAATATGAATTTGTGAAGAATTTAGTAATCTACAGTGAAATGCTTAGGAAGAAAAGAGAAAGTGTGAAAATGCGATAAATATTCAATTATAAGATGAGGCACAGCTTCTTCTGAGCCCTGTGTCATGTCTCAATGAAAACAAAAAATCTGATACAACATGATGTTCAAAGTGTAAATAAATTAACAGAAAGAGAGAGAGAGAGAGAGAGAGAGAGAGAGAGAGAGAGAGAGAGAGAGAGCAGCGAAGAGTGCAAGGCTCCTTGTCTCCTGATTTAAGGGAGTGTAATTTGTAGACGTTTAGCAGGTGATCTGCCTTCAGCTTAATGAAACTGTGTCAGAGTTTTTGTACAGTGCAGCTGGATTTCCTGTCACTGTGGGCTGCAGAGCACAGTAGTATAGAGCAGAGTCTGATACAGCAGCAGAGGAGATGAGCAGATTCACTTGTTTAATATTTTTATCAGCTTCAGCAGACAGACGTTTGATGGGGTCACGTTTAACTTCACTTGGCAAGAAGTAAAGAAGGATCTCAGGTGTAGATTTTGGATATTGCCTGTACCAGTGCAGAGTTGTTACAGTACCACTGAAGTTTTTGTAACTACAGGACAGATCAACATTCTCACCTTCATGTACAACTTTATGTGGAAAAAGTGGCTCTATTGGACCTGCCATGGAGTCACCTGTCATAGAGAAGAGAAGGAAATATTTTTAACCTTTACATGATCAAGGCAAAGTTTTTAAACCACAGAATAATCACTCACTGCTATTTACTATTACTATTTATGAATTTAACAAAAAGTAAATGTTAACTCACTTAGTGAAAGCCACAGGCACATCAGTATAACAGTGAACATGATGAATGGTGTTGCTAAACAAAAATAGGTATTTTTGTAAATTACTATGTGAACATCTTAAAGGTTCATGAAGCTCCACCCCACAGTATCACATGACATCTCCAACGTCGCTTACAAATTCATGACTTGACGGCTTCCTGCCATTACACTGTCTGAATGTAGAAGAAGATACAGCATCAAGTCAAGAATCTGCAGAACCAGATTCATCACATAGGCAGCAAGCCATTTTAATCAACGTCAGAATAAAGAAAAAAATAAACAAAGTAGTTTTTATGTAGTTATTATAATTGCTAATCGAAATCTATGAAATGCTCATCAAATAATTAAGATATTAATTTTTATTTATATTTTATATCAGCGGTGCCAAGCTCATTTTAGTTAATGGGCCACATTGCAGTTAGTCCAGTATCAAATGGGCCAATGTCATTTTTTCCCCCTTTTTTTTAAAATATGGTCTTAATTGAGGTTAAATCTCAATTAAGTTAAGCTCATTTTAGCTCATTTTAGTTAACGGGCCACATAAGTCAAATGGGCAAAATTTCAAAAGGGCCAGTGTTAATTCGGCCAGCTCCTTGAACTTTTTTCTTTTGTCAAATATGGTCTTAATTGGGATTAAATATCATGAATCTACAAAAATCACCCACAATATTAAAACGATTGCCAGTAAAATGCATAAAACCATACAGCATAAATATTCACCTCTGTTGTTCTGAAATCCATGAATTGGTTCTTTTTGAAAAAGAAATGGTTACAGACTGTCATAGATTTTGTAAGTAGTTGGTTTTATTGCGTTATTTTGCCCCCTAGTGGAGTAACAGAGACTAGCACTTTCCCCCAAAAATCTTTTCATTAAATTTCATTCATAAGATTTTTATGTATAAAAAAATAATTTCTTAATGCAGTTGGTGGAAAGATTTCCCAGTAAGCCCTTCTCACTTCTGCATCAGAAGTTGCGCTTTCAAGAGTCTGACTGTCTACAAGCTGTCGGAGCATTTTAAACTCGCTATAATTTGTGGCTTATAAAAGTGTTTTTTTTAAAGTCAATACTACATTACAATACAATACTGCATTTTTATTTTAGTGACTATCACCTTGAGCTTTACCTGTCATGCTCGCACTTGCACCTTCACCAGAGAACTCTGACTACAATTCCCAAGAGCACTTGCACTCAGAAGAGATGGCTGATATTGACAGTTACTCAGACAAAATAGACTATGGACTATGGACTTTTGCCTGACCTTGACCTTGATTTTTTTGCCTTTTGCTGATTTTGCTACCTTTGTTGGGTTACTTTTTAATTTCCCCGTACCTGTCATTTCAATCTTGCCAATGTTAGTCTTGGCAGCTTAGTTGCATTTAATTTTATTCCTAGTTTTTGATAAAAAGAAACAATATATGTATTTATTTAACAGCAAACTTGGCAAACTTGGCATGGTTTTTAGCAAGTTCAATATTTAGGCTGTCCAAGTGAAAGCGTTACATCTTTAAATACATCTTTCATGTATACATGTGGTACAATCCACAGCAAACCCAAGGCAAGACAATTCAGTACTTTATAGGTCATTAGTAGTAATTTTTTAATCAGCGTAAAATTTTAATGGGAGCCAGTTCAGTGTGGAATAGATAGGAGTGATGTGGTCAAAACTTCTGGTTCAAGTAAAGACTCTGGCTGCTACATTCTGGACTAATTGGTGCTTGCCTGTGCAGCTCGCAGTCCAACCTAGAGGTGACAACAGCTTGAAGTAGTTTCTCAGCATTTCTGAGTAACATTAAATTTATTTTACTACTGAGGTCTTTTACTGCTGTAACCGAAAGGCCATCTGAATCACTTTATTTCATCAAGCATATATCTATGTACAAGGAATTGGTCATAGTTTTTCACTGGCTTCTGTGCTGAGATAAGGTGAACCGTTCCATGGCCTGAGTTTCCTAGGGAGGCACGGGGGCAGTATGGTAAGCATCCTTGAAAACAATGTAGTAGTAATCTAATGTTTTTGCATCTCCTGTGGGGCATTTTATATGCTGGCAGTATTTTGGTACCTCCTGGCACACATTTGCGTGGTTACATCAGAAGGTGAGAATTATCAGTTATAAATCTGGAATGTAGGTTTCTGAAAGAACTTCGTCGATGAAAATCCCTTCAACTCCACCCTTGGTTGTGATGCAAAGATCTTCATTGTGATCGGCTCTGTACAACCCAAAGCCTGGAAGTTCTGCCACATGTCAAACACAATCATTTAGCCAGTTCTCCATAAAACCGAATCCAAAGATACAAGTGAAATCCTTTTTACACCGAATTAAAAGATTAACTCATTGATTTAGTTGGCGTGGGAGCAGACATTTGATAAAACAATGCTGGGAAGTGGAGCTCTTAATCCATGTTTCCTGAAGTGGTTCAAGACACTGGATTGCTTCCCCATTCTCCGACTTTGCTGTACGGCTTGCTTGCTTGAGATTTCTCCTGTCAATAGAACTTTCAACATTGATTGTAATTTTCATGGCAGACGTTAGCAATTTTCAGATGTTAAAAGTGTTTCACAAAACTTACAGACAAAGGTTCACCAAAGTACCTTGGTCCTGGAAGATTCCATTACATTAAAACGTTCTAGAGCATAATTACATAGCTTGCTTCTAGCTGTTTGTGTTTATAGTAGAAGTACTTCTGTCTCGTCCGAATTAAGTAGGAGGGAGTTATTCAGCATCAAGAGTCTAATACCCTTTACACATTCCTGTGTCTGGTGTCTGTCAATTGGCTTTGCTGAAACATAAAGCTGTGTGTCACTGACATAGCAGTGAAAGCTAATACAGTGGTTATGAACAATTGTATCTTGATGTAATACACATATTTAAAAGGACATTGGACCTAGATCATATCTTTGTGGAACAACAATACTCAAGATAATTGATCCTTTTTATACACACTGGATAGATTATTAATTATACAGCTGTACAGAAAAAAGGAATAAATGTATTTATACTGGATATTCCTTATTATTGTATTGTGAATAGGAATTCTGTGATAAGCAATGGATAGTCTTTAGTGCTACCTCAGCAGAGTTCTGCGGTTCCAGGTGAGATTATCTACAACAGCATGGTCTAGAGTTTGAGAACAACGTTAGAATAAGTGTGTCAGGTTCATGCATTAGCATAACGCCTAATCAGGCACCAGCAGTACATGTACAGCTTGATACAGATTACTAGGTATGTAGTTTAACTGCGAAGTGCATTTTTCTTTCCATGTTAAGCACAGATTCATTGGAGATGCATATGATTGGTCACCACCAGGGGGAGATATCCTTTTAAAAGGAACATGGATGGGAGGATGGCAATCTGGCAATGGCAATCTTTTTTTTGCAATCTAAGACTTGACCAGCCTGAAAGCCTCAACATGAAAGTCTGTAAAATGTTTTCTGAAAGAGGTCAGTTGTTGTGACTTGTTTCTGATATCTTATTTGAGAGCTGAGACTTTGAAATAGCCTGGGTTAAGTGGTGATTAGTATAATTTGTGTTCTCTCGTTATTCTGTTTCCTTATTTTGTTTTCGTTTTGATATTTCTGATTATGTTTGTGCTTACTCAATGTGAATAAACACAGTTATCACTGCAATGCTGGTTGTATGTGGAGTTGGTGAACCAGGAGGGCATGGATATCTCTTTAATTTATATTGCAACCTAACTTTGATCTTGAGATGTTAGTTCCTTAGTTAGTTAGTTAGTTAGTTAGATGTGTGTTTTTTTCCATTGTGTTGTACGTATGATTTGCTTCAGTTGCCTGGGTTTTATAATGTTACTGTATCATGTTTGCGCTGTAAAATTATGATGATAGAAGTGGTGTAACAGAACTTCTCCATCGTCCAATTCTGGCCCCACTCAAAGTAATTTAAATCCTGCTCTTCTTGCTTCTACTCCTGCTTGTGACATAGATCCAAGTGTTTCAGATCCTGGAGGAGTTGAAGTTGGTTGTTAAGCAACAAGAGCATGAGACAGAGTTAGTCTGTCTACATGCTGCCGAAAAGTGGGTTCTGGCAACTCCATTATTATAAGGACCTTCTTCTAATGTGACTCCTGACAACTGAGGTTGCTTCTTTTTGAGGCTTTTAAACGTATAGCAATGGTTCGTCAGAGGCGAAAAGAGGTCTGGGTTTTGCTTTTCCAGCATGAATTGGTAGGTAAAGCCTCTTCCACTTTGTCAGTTGACCATAGTTTAAATTATAACATGGTTAAAGTCACTGTTTTGCACCCATGTGAAATGACGCCTGAAGTTAATTGGCAAAAATTTAGGAAACAGGTGGAAACCACCAATCAGACCATTGTGAAGTTCTCTAGAGAAAAGAGTTTCCTGCTCAATTCATATTGTGTTGTTAGTAAAGTAGAGAATGTTCCATACTTCAAAAAGCAAAAAAAATAAATAAAACCCCAACAACCTGATTTTATTGGGGGAGTTTAAAACTTTGTTGTGTTTTTAATCCTCCTATTATGTTCGGGGTCATTCATTGTTTAATGTCACTAAATAAAGGACATCTTTTTTTTTTTTGCTTCATATTTAATGATTATCTTAATTTAATGGGGAAAACTACACTTTTAGAATTTTCTGAAAACTTTTCCAGTAATTTACTGCCAGCTCGTGTTGGGTGAAAACTTGCAGCTTGGGTAAAATTTACAGAAAACAACAGTAAAACATATTTACGCTGAAGTACTGTTACATGTTATATAGTTTAAAAGGACACATTGCATTTGCTCGATTCAGGATACAAAAGAGCTGAAGAGTCTTGCTCAAGGACCCAATCAAGGTAGTTTGTTGGTGCTAGGATTAAAATTTGGGATTTGAGATTTCAGCATACATGGATTTTAATTTTGTTTAATTACCATCCAGATAAAGCTCCTGAATTCCGGAGTGAAAACAAAGGGGTGCCTATTATAGACGCTAATAACAAAAAGGCAGAATACTAGCTAAACCACCATATCCACACAAATGACAAATAAAATGAAATAATAAACTATTCTGTCAAATTATGCTGTATGTCAAAACATATTTGTAAATCCTCCATTCGGTCACTGATTATGACTGCGCACCAGTGTTAGCTAGCATTAAAATATGAAATTTTATACTGGTAATGAAATGCCAAACCAACATTGGAAATAAAATGGTGTGCTACCAGCCAGCTAACATCAGTTAGCCAAACTGTAACGTAAGGCAAAAGTTAGAAAGTAGCTAACATTAGCATTCATCCATGTACACATTACTCTATTTAATTCAGACATTCAGGAATTTAGAAAGTAAAGTGCATTAAAAAAGCTAAATAGCTAATTAAGCTACAGGTGTTTCTATTGGCTTGTGTGGCACATGGAATCTATCATGAGCCACTTACATCAAGGTTAAGAGTTGGCATGGTCCACTTTAAAGGTGCCTGAAATTTTATTAGATATTTCCAGACATTAATATGGGAAATGTACTGTCATTTCAGTACCACCGGTGCTGTGGACCAGCAATGCACACATGTCTGGGGGTGTTGGTGTCTGTTTATTTAGTATGGTTGGTGCTCACTCAGCACTCTCCCTTCATGAGACACAGGGGGAGTATAAAAGGACAGTGCACGAGCATTCAGTTCAGTATGATCTTCTGCCCATCATAGACATCCCCTTCAAGCAAGTGGGCATGGACTCCATGGCCATGAGTACATGTTAGTGCTAGTGGATTATGTAACAAGTTGACCACATCTGGAAAGCCACTTCCAAAGAACACTGTACGGGAACTAGTCCTCCTCTTGGTCTGAGATGGGATTCCTAAGAGAAAGGTAAGAGAACTCAGGGAATGAGAGAACAATGAGAAAACTGCCAAAAAGTAAGGCACTCTATCCATACAGGATAGGGATAGGCATGTTTTTGCTTAACTGTATTCTCTGCTGTCACCTAATAAGCACATCATTGCTACTTTCTTTGATGGCACGTGTACCCTTTTTGTCATATAATTGAACTCTCCTTCATGCTTTACTTCCTCTTTACAGTGTGCATACTCCAAGTCACCATAGTTACATCTGGGTACAGTCTGTACTGGGCCCCTAACGTCTGATTTTTAACTTACTGTTTTACCTGCTCTCCATAACTTCACCTATAGTGTTTACCTCCAGGACTTTAACTCAACTTCCCATTTTTGCCTCCTGACCCTCGGCAACTTCCCCTTTTTGTCTGGTTCAATTATGTCTCCTCACTGGAGTGTCTAAAAATCTTATATATTCAGCAATAATTGTAATTGTATTCCATTTGGATTTTTAATACTTATGCTCTCATGTAAGACTTTAATTATTTCATCCCCGGTTTGACCTTTTAATACACCACAGTAGCCTAGCATACCACATTTGTCAAACTACATGTTTTATATAAATTTAGCATCATGGGAAGAAAGTTATTGCTGGCTGACTGGCTAATGTTACCTGAGGGTTTGAATGGTCATGCAAGCTAACTAAGGTAAGGAGAAATCAATTACAGTATTCAATACAGCCCTTAACATTGGAGTTATGGGAAATTTTGAATGGTTTACTTACAGTTGCTGACTGGCAGTTGACTGGCACAGCTTCATGTTTCAATATAAAGCATTGGTCAGGAACAATAAGAGATCCCGCTGACAGTAGTGGCCTGACCGTGAAGACTTTAGGTAGCATCCAGGCCTTGTTTCTGCGCAATTTGCATGGCTCATCATGGGTCAGGGAGTCTTCAGAGACTTTCCCAGGATGAAATTCAATCGCCCATAATGTATAATATTTTCATCTGGAAGACTATGTGATTCTGGGGTTTTTTTTTTTGCATGCTGAAACAGCACACTTACACACAATTACACTTTTTCCCCAAAAAGTTTCACAGCAGGTGGTCTTTAAAGTTTACAATTTTGCATTTTATAAAATATCAACAGTCCATTCTTACCTTTTGTGTTTGAGTCTACATGGCACCAATGGACAGGCTTGCAGCTTAGGAAACGGATAAATTTTCTCATAGTTCTTACACTTTTCTCCATACACAGGACAATTATGTACCATGCTCAATTCTATATCTTTTAAATTTTCTTGCATTATTTTGCTTTTTTTTTGGTCTTTTTTTTTTTCCATGCTTGCTTATGCTTCACTTCATTAACATGTTTTCTCGGTACATATCACAGTCTCTCACTAGTCTTTCTCACTTAATTTCAGCTGGCTACTGGCTAATCCTGGAAATCCAGGAAAAATCCTGTGCCTCTTGTATGTAATGATTTATTTTTTTGCATTGCAATGCTTCTTGAATTTACAAGACTATCTTCATCTTGTGAATTTTAAACATGAAGGTATTGTACACTTCTATTCATCTCATATCATGATAATTATGTTGGGAAGAATTAGATGTACCTGATATTTGTGTTATACCTTTGCCTGGAATTGTTATATATATATATTTTTTTGATTTTGTATTCCAAACTGGTTTCTTGGATATTTTTAAATGTTTTCTTTTTCTTCTGTTATCTGGGCCTTTTTACCTATCACCCTGAAGCCTGTATCAGCTGGTAATATTATAACTCCTTCCCCTACTTCCTTAACCTAAAAATGCTTGATATGCTCATTTCCTTGACTTTTATTTTATTTTTTCCCTTTTTTATGTTGGCAGTTCTGGATGAATGAATCTGTTATAATGATATTGTAAAAATTGCGAGCAGGGAGGAATCAATCTGAATCAAGTCTATTTTCATATAAATCTAAATTAATTAAATACATTTCATGCATATGTGGAATGGTGTGTTGTTACTGTAAACATATATTTAAGAAGAACTTAATATGATTAAAAGCAGTTTAATTTAAGCAGTATAATGATTTTCTGTTATTTTGATTATTTTGATAAATGTGTATGCTGTAGCAGTTTTATGTCACCTGAAATGTGTGAGTTGAATATCTCTAGGAGAGCACTTAGAGAGCATTGAGTGCATTGTTTGTCACTTTCAAAGCACAGTGGAGCGTGGATAAGATATATACATATTTGCTTATGTATTCTCTGTTCTCAGTGTTCTGAGAAATATTTATTTTTCATCAGTAATTTAATTTCTTTGAAGATGCTGTAAAGTTTTTTCCTCATTGTGTCTATGAAAATGAAAAATGTGCATTCTCAGAGAAAGAAAGAAAGAAAGAAAGGACAGACATAAATGATCAGAAACTAGCAGGGCTCCTTGTCTCCCGGTTTGAAGGGGTGTAAATTATTAACCTTTGCCAGTTGATCTGTCTTCAGTAGAACAAAACTGTGTGGAGGTTTTTGTACAGTGCAGCTGGATTTCCTGTCACTGTGGGCGTCAGAGCACAGTAGTATAGAGCAGAGTCTGATACAGCAGCAGAGGAGATGAGCAGATCCACTTGTTTATGTGTATCATTAACTTTAGCAGACAGACGTGGTGGCGGTGGTTCACTTTTAACTCCACTTCGAGTGATGTAAAGAAGGAACTCAGGTTTGGATTTTGGATATTGTTTGTACCAGTACAAGTAGTTGGTTATTGAAACACTGTTTTTGTAGCTGCAGGACAGAGTAACATTAACACCTTCATCTACAGCTTTATGAGTGGAAAGTGGCTCTATTGGATCTGCCATGGAGTCACCTGTCATAGAGAAGAGAGCATAATGTTTTTAACCTTATTTTTAACACAAGCAAGCCAGAGTTACATAACTCAGACTTATATTCTGATTTTTCTTAACATCACACAGGCTAATCACTCACTAATTTAAC
>JAQQZR010000001.1:19575949-19591471 GCA_030068235.1 Notoglanidium macrostoma | reverse complement strand
TTAAAGAAGAATAAAGTTAATGTTTTGGAATGGCCAAGTCAAAGTCCTGACCTTAATCCAATCGAAATGTTGTGGAATGACCTGAAGCGAGCAGTTAATGTGAGGAAACCCACCAACATCCGAGAGTTGAAGCTATTCTGTACGGAGGAATGGGCTAAAATTCCTTAAAGCCGGTGTGCAGGACAGATCAACAGTTACCGCAAACGTTTAATTGCAGTTATTGCTGCAAAGGGGGGTCACACCAGATACTGAAATCAAAGGTTCACATACTTTTGCCACTCACAAATATGTAATATTCGATAATTTTCCTCACTAAATAAATGATCAAGTATAATATTTTCATCTAATTTGTTTGACTGGGTTCTCTTTATCTACTTTTAGGACTTGTGTGAAAATCTGATGATTATTCAATAAATGTGAAATAATTTGTCTGAAGCTCAGCTGGCGATATATTTACTTAATACAGACTTTACTCTTTATTTCTTCCTCCTGGCATTAATTTTCTCAGACTATAACATATAATGTTAGAGTCTAACAATTACACTCAAATGCAAATGTGCTTCTAATTTCCATTTCAAAATATTCCCTGTTTTTACACATGCTAATCATGGGGTGTCATAAATAATGAAAAATGACATCTCTGAATATTTACAAGCCTTCAAAGGGATCAGGGGAAAATGTCATGCTTTATTTTACCGCACTGGGATAACTGTCGGTACTCTACGGACGAGAAATAGTGAAGTGGACATTTGTATTCACTCACAATGTTTTCTTCCTGCAGACTGAATGCATTACAGACAGAAGGTGGAAGATAGATGGATTTGTTTATAGTGTTTCCCTAGTGGATTCATGTTAAAGAGTCAAAACAAACTATCAGACTCACTAAATGTTACAGAAATAAAAATTGAACAAGCACTTTGTTTGTACAACTTATGAAGGACTTTTGTTTGAAATATCCTCTCTCTGTTTGAAATATCCTCTCTCTGAAACTTTGTGTATTATGCTTATATACATGTATACTATACATTTTTATTACATGCACTGTACATGTACTGTGCAAACATCTTAGGAACATGCAAAGAAATGTTATACAGTTAAGATGACTTCAAAATAATGAAATATTTTTTTCTGCTTAAAAGAAAAATACTACAAGAGGCAGTTAACAGTAATATATTAAACTATGTCAGCATTTGGTGTGATGACCCTTTGTTTTTTTCCCCCCTTAAATAGTAGTCCCAGGTACAATTTGTGCAGATTTATAAGGAGGTAAGCTGGTTGTACTGAGCATCTTGGAGAATCTGCCACAGTTCTTCTGAATAATTTGACTGTCTCATTTGCTTCTTTATTTGCATGCAAAACCCAGAAGCCTTCCTTATGTTTTTTGTCTGAAAAGTCATCTCTTATGTAATATGTTGCTTTCTTTACTGAAGTATAGACATTCTTCAAATACAAATTATTCTAAAAATGTTTTTGTACTGACTCAATAATGTGAAATCATGAACTAAATAAATATCAATAACAAAATTTGAAACGTTTGCACAGTACTGTATATATGTGTCCATTTACTGTTAACTTTAATAGGCACACATGCACACCTGTCCTGCTATTATACTATTATCCAATCAGTCAATCATATGGCAGCAGTGCAATGCATCAAATCAGGCTGATAGTTTGACCATGGCATGTTTGCTAGTGCAAGACAGTTTGCATGTTTCAGAAGCTGCTGCTTTCTAGATCTTTCACACAGCAGAATTTACAAATGATGGAGCAAAAAAAAAAGGTCAGAAGAGAAAGGCCAGACTGATTCTTTAAAGTTCAGTGGAAGGCTATAGTTACTTATTATACACACGTCATTTGGCAGACACTTTTATCCAAAGCCAAGCTGATGAGAGTTAAAGGACTTGCCCAATAGCAAGAAATTGGCTGTACTTGGATTCATACGCCCAACCTTCTGCTCAGAAGTCCAGAACCCTACCCGCTGAGCCACCATTGCCCACAACCTATTACTTCCATGGTGAGCAGAAAAGCATCTAAAAATACACAATACATTGTAGTAAATAAATAAATAAATAAATGAATAAATAAATAAGCTAACTAATTAATTGATTGATTGTATTATTTTTTTTTTAAATGCACCAAAACTGTTATTAAAATATTGATAAAAAGCATTCCCTAGTGCATTTAGCTTTTTTTCCCTCCTTTTGTGAAATAAAATAATTTTTTTATAAAAAAATAATAAGTTTTATTGTATCTCCAAATTCTTCTGCCATTTTATATGTATGATGCAATATATCAAACAGATACAGATATGTGACAAATCACGTATCACTATGATATGGCCCATCATGAAGTCAATTCAAATGGTTTTTATTGTCATTTCAACCATATACAGATGATACAGTTACTGTATCATCTGTATATGGTTGAAATGACAATAAAAACCATTTGACTTGACTTCATGATGTACTTACATAGTGAAACGAGACAGTGTTCCTCCAGGACCAAGGTGTTACATATAAGACAACAGAGAATTACAAAAGTGCAACAGAAGACAACATAAAGTGCACATGTATAACATGTGAAAACACTGCAGACAGTACAGACATCACAAAACAAGACAGTGCAGAGCTAATCCAAGTTGTATGTGCAAAAATTGCTGAGACAGGATGTTCAGAGACTGTTGACTAGTCTGTTGCTGACTCGTTGTTGCTGGTGAGAGCCACCACGGTCGTGTCATCGGCGAACTTTATGATGTGGTTCAAGCTGTGCAGTTGTGAGTCAGCAGAGTGAACTGTATTGGACTGAAAACACAGCCCTGGGGGGCCCCAGTGCTCAGTGTGGTGGTGCTGGAGATACTGTTCCCAATCCAGACTGACTGAGTCCAGGATCCAATTGCAAAGAGAGATGTTCAGGCTCAGCTTCCCATTCAGGTTCTTAGGAATGAATGTGTTGAATGCTGAAGTCTATGAACAGCATTCGTATATATGTGTCCTTGTTGTCCAGGTGGGTAAGGGCCAGATGTATGGTGGTGGCAATGGCATCATCTGTAGGTTATTTTCATATAACAATCCAGTCTGAACAGTTGTTCTTTATCACTTATGTTATAACAATGATAAACAGTTGTTCCATCACCAACATCTCCGTTCTCTCTCTCTCTCTCTCTCTCTCTCTCTCTCTCTGTCTCTCTCTCTCTCTCTTTTACTCTAAAAAAAACAGCTTGTCATCTTCCAGAGAAACCAGAAAGCATAAACTCACACATCACCAATTACACATTTTTATTTGCTAAATAACATGGCATCCTAATTATTATTAGTCTTAGATTATGCGAAGCATCCTGTGTATGAGCTAGTACTATAGAAACAATAAAGTATTCAATCAAACAAACTAATGTAAACCTATTGTTGAAATAGGCTGAAAATATTTTCTCAGCTATGCAGTTATACAAAAAAATAGTGCACACCTTCTGACCCATTAGATTTAAGAATGAGCTGAGCTGTGTTTTTTGACTCAAAGGAATGCATCCTCAGGTAGTCTGTAGGCAAATTAAATGATTAAAAATGGCATTTGAATAACTGTTCACTGCAGTGAACACCCTGCATGTAAGAGATTACTTATATTCCATCTATTTCATGTAATCAATAAGGGTTCCCTTTTGAGTCCATTTCATCTCAGGAAGTATTTTGTATTCCCTCTCCTCTCCTCTCCCCTCCCCTCCAGATTTCTGTAAAAGTGTTTGGGACAATGTGTTTTGTTAAAACTGTTATACAAATAAAATTAATATTGAGAAATAATAAATAAATTCTATATAAAAATATTTTCTACTTGATATCATATTTTGCAGTGTAACCTAGCTACCCCAGTAAAACTAATCCTTTTTGAATAGGATTAACATATATATTATGATTATAGCGTGTGGCCATGGAAAGCTTAAGGTAATTTTATATCAGCTACTCTGTCAAACACACACATTCACACACCAGTGAAATGTGAGTTCATTTGCCCCCTAATCCAAGAATAATTGCAAATGAAGTAATTAAATGCTCAATTGCAGGGATTCGTTTAAGATGGTATCATGTGGTGCCCATTTATTAAGATCAATCAGATGCAGAGATGTGAAGGAGATTAACATCAGACATAGAGAAATGCCTCACAATCTTAATTAACATTTATCCATGGGGAAAAACATGTGCAGCTTTTTCAGTTTTGAAGTGACAGCATATGTGATGCTCCATCCCCAGTGTTATAACTGAATCTCATGCCATTTGAATGTCAGCTTATCCAATTTTGTTGTCCTTAAATGTAAGTAGTAACTCAGCCGTTAAGTTTCTGACTAAACTGTTCATAATTACACACTAAAGCATGAATTATATATTATTTGGCTAATAAAATTTGCTGATAGTAAAGTTCTTATTGGCACACACAGAAAACAGCATTTTGTTTTTCTTTAAATGTTGATAAGCTTTATAAGCACATTTAACATATACAGATGATACAGTACACAGTGAAACGAGACAACATTCTTCCAGCACCAAGGTGTTACATATAAAACAACACAGAATTACAAAAGTGTAACAGAAGACAACATAAAATGCACGTGTGCAAACATGTGCAAACACTGCAGACAGTGCAGACATAACAAAACAAGACAGTGCAATGCCAATCCAAGTTGAATGTGCAAAAAAATGCAGAGGTAGTTCAATGTATTCATTGTGTGTGTGTGCGTCAGTCCAGTCCCTGAGTGTTCAGGAGTCTGATGGCTTGAGGAAAGAAGCCACACAGTCTGGCAATGAGGGCCTGAATGCTATGGTACCTCCTGCCAAATAGCAGGAGGGTGAAGAGTTTGTGTGCGGTATGTGTGGGTCGTCCACAATACTTGTGGTTTGCGGATGCAGCATGTATGGTGAAAGTCTGTGATGGAGGGAAGAGAGACTCCCATGATCTTCTCAGTTATTCTCACTATCTGCTGTAGGGTCTTGTGGTCTGATACAGTGCAGTTTCCATACCAGACAGGGATGCAGCTGCTCTGAATGCTCTCAATAGTCCCTCTGTAGAAGGTGGTGAGAATGGGTGGTGGGAGATGGGCTTTCCTCAGCCTTCGCATTAAGCCACTGCTGGGCTTTCTTAGCTATGCAGCTGGTGTTCTCTGCCAGGTGAACACCAAGGAATTTGGTGCTCTTGACGATCTCCACAGAGGATCCTTCGATGTTCAGTGGAGAATGGTCACTCTGTGCTCTTCTGAAGTCAACAAAAACATCTCTTTGGTTTTGTTCACATTCAGAGACAGGTTGTTGACTTGACCAGTCCATTAGCTGCTGCATCTCCTCTCTGTATGCTGACTCATCATTGCTGCTAATGAGACTCACTATGGTCGTGTCATCTGCGAACTTGATGATGTGGTTTGAGTTGTGCACTGCTGCACAGTCGTGAGTCAGCAGAGTGAACAATAGTGGACTAAGCACACAGCCCTGGGTCCAGGAAGTCAGTCAGGAAGGAAGTCCAGGATCCAGTTGCAGAGAGAGGTGTTAAGGCCCAGCAGGCTCAACTTCCAATCAGGTGCTGAGGAATGAATGTATTGAATGCTGAACTGAAGGTTATGAACAAGAGGGTCATGCATAAGTGTCCTTGTTGTCCAGGTGGGTGAGGGCCTAGCAGGCTCAGCTTCCCAATCAGGTACTGAGGAATGATTGTGTTGAATGTTAAACTGCAGTCTGTGAACACCATTTGTACATGTGGCCTTGTTGTCCAGGTAGGTGAGGGCCAGATGTAGAGTGGTGGCTATGATGTCATCTGTAGATCAGTTGGGGTGATAAACGAACTGCAGGGGATCTAGTGAGGCAGGCAGCAGGGTCTTGATGTGCCTCAGGACGAACCTCTCAAAGCACTTCATCATGATGGGTGTGAATGCAATGGGATGATAGTCATTGAGGCAGGACACAGGACTTCTTTGGTACAGGAACAATGGTGCTGGCTTTGAACCTCTTTGGAACGACTGCAGTACTCAGGGAGATGTTGAAGATGTCATTGAGAACATCTGCCAACTGGATTGCACATCCACAGCTTCTGGTTGGAGCATGTACTGGTTTTGAAGACAGTCTCATCATCAATTTGCACTTGCTGGTGTAGCTGGTCACTGATGATGTGTACTCCTCCAAGTTGGTTTTGTCACCATTCGTTGCAGCCTCTCTGAGCATATTCCAGTCAGTGTGATCAAACAGTCCTGAAGAGCAGTGATGGCTCCTGCTGGCCAGGTTCTCACCTGCTTCAGAACCACTTTGGTGTGTCTGGCGAGTGGTCTATATGCCTGCATCAGCATAACAGAGATATGGTCTGAGTAGCCAAGGTGGGGATGGGGCTCTTCTCAGTATGCACTGGGAATGTTTGTGTTAACAAGATCTAGCACATTTGCCCCTCTTGTTGCAAAGTCCACATATTGATGGAATTTTGGGAGCTCTGACTTGAGATTTGCATGGTTGAAATCTCCAGCAACAATAAACAGTCCATCAGGGTGTGCATTCTGCAGATTACCTATATCCCTGTACAGCTCACAGAGTGTCTCTTTAGCATTAGCACTGGGGGGAATGTACACTCTGACAATAAGTATGGTGGTGAATTCTTGTGGTAAATAAAATGGTCTGCATCTAACAGTCACAAACTCCACCAGCGATGATCAGTAACTAGAAATTTGAACTGAGTTCTTGCACCATTCCGTGTTGATGTAAACACAAGCCACCACCACGAGTCTTATCGCACAGAGCTGCATTTCTGTCTGCATGGAATGCGGTGAGCCCGTCTAGTTGAATGGCGGCATCCAGAACTCTGTCACTGAGCCATGTCTCTGTGAAAACAAAGACACAGCAATCTCTAAACTTGCACTGGGTAGTCCACTTAAGTCAGATGTAGTCCAGTTTATTGCCCAGGGAGCAGAATGGACAGAAGAGCCAGCCGGCTGGGATTAGCTATTAGCCTATCACGGACCCCAGCCCATTTGCCACTCTTCCACTTCCTCACACACCACATACAGTGGACCCTCCCTCTGCAACTGGCATCAGGCAACGCTGAAGACTGGAGGTTTCCATAGTGATCTGAGCACATGTAGCGTCTCCAGTAGATCATATTGCAGGTCAGTTTTTGGTTGGTCCTTATATTGAAGAAGGGTATGACATTGGTAGGCATGAATACCATTTGTTTTGACCATTTGTCATTTGTCAAGAAACAACATAGCACAAAATATTACCATTTTAGATCCGGAGTGGCTGCTGTGTGCTACTACCATGCCACTTGGATCATCTTCCACTTTATGGTGACTTGTGCGATGGTCTTAGAATTGGCTTCCAGTGTTTTCTCCCACAGCCATTGAGAGTTCTTGATGAAGCTTATCAGTGCCTTGTTAGTCTTGTGTAGTGCCAAGCATCTGAGTATCCATGTTTGGGGCATCGATTCATAGGCCTTCTTGCAGTCAATCCAGGCTGTGCTCAAGTTGTTCTGCCTAGGCTTAGACTTGACCAGTAGCTGGTGCCCTGACCCTCTGGTGTTGGTTCCAATTCTTTTCTGAGCTTTTCTCATGTATTGACTCATGTGTCTGCCTGTCTTCTCCACTATGATGCCTGAGAGGAGCTTCCATGTTGTGGAGAGGCAAGTTATTGGCCTGTATTTGGATGGCAGGGTACACTTCTGGAGAGCTTTCCTGATCAGCCTTGTACTACCCTGAGTTACCCAGTCTGGGTGAGTGACTTGGCCTTGATTTTGTAATTAAGCATCACCAGGATTACTGTGGCAGTGGCATATATGAGCTCATTGGTTTCAGTGATGGTGTTTGTGGGTATATTGAGTAGTGAACTGTTAGCATCTGCAAGCATCTCCTTTGAAGGAGATTTGGCAATTAGCTGAGGAAGTCAGACCTAAGGGTTTACTGCATGTAATTGGGCCTCAATCCTCATCTTATCAGTCAGCTTAGCAGATGCATCTGTCATGACTGGTGGCAGACTCTTATGTGGTGTAGTCATATGTGCCAGGGGCTGTTCATCATTACCATCACCTGTAGTGTACTCAAGATGGGGTTACAGGGTTTCAAGTTCAAGCTGTGATAGTAGGTTGCTTCCATTGATGTTAAAGCATTGAGCCAAGAGCTGTTTCTTAGTCACAGTGGATGTTGGTCTTCTGGTCATCCATCGTTCCCACATTTGGTGCATATAGCCTCTTTCCTTGGGTTTCATTGCTGATATAGTAGAATTCCATCAGTTCCAAGTATGTATGCATATATATAAATATATATAGTTATACTTTTGGGGTGCCAAATTATAATTAACTCCAACCGTAACTGCTCAAAACTGAAACAAAACATGGTGAAATGGCGTTCTGCCACTATGCTGCCCAATGCTGGAACTTACTGCCCATCAATATCAGATCTGCTCCAACTGTGACTAGCTTTAAACGGATGCTAAAAACTGCATTTTTCTATGTTGCTTTTCCTACACTTGAGTGCTGAGTTGCAATATTTCACTGTGCTTAATCTTAAAATATTTTATAATTATTATGGAAACCAGAAAGGCTGAAGGAAACCCACATGAGAAATGAAACACAGAGAGAACCTGCACTCTATACAGGTAGTAACCCACATTCAGGATTGACCCAGTACCCTGATGCTGTAATTTGCAACATTACTCTCTTCACCATCAAGCCAGGTTTGAAACATTAACAAACACAGACGTCAAACCCTGTTTAATGTTAAGCTATTGGATTTTGCCTAATGTTTGATCACCTAAAATCATCTATTATTATATAGTGAACTATTTCAGGGATACAGGTTTTCGGTTCCTTAAAATAAAAATAAAAAAAAACAACCCTAGAGCATGTTGCTTCCACCACCATTCTTCCTCTACCTCTTGTCATTGTGGCTGAACAACCATTATCTGATCTGACCACAAAACATTTGGAGCAGGAGCTTCTTTTCTAGATGGAAGTCTTTCAGTTCATGGTTTTGTAAAACTTGGATGGATGGATGGATGGAATTTTGGCTAGGATATTGTTTGTTTTGCTAGTACAGGAATTATGTGTAAATAATTATTAACAAAGAATAAATAAATAATTATTAACTCCAATGATGACTGCTAGAGTAGCACACATACCATAAAAATGCTTAGACATTTTCAAACTACAAATAACCCAATGCTAAAAATCTAATACATTACAACCTTTCTACAATCCTCATCAATTTTATACCTGACACAATAATTATATCAATTTTAACAGTACCTTTTTCAACAATAAATGCAATCTCTTACACATTTATATAAAAAAATGATGAATTGAAAATAACGGCACATGTTTTGCTAGTAAACTTTATTTTTGTATTTTTATTATCGTTCAAACTAAAATCATACCTAATGTCTTATTTATTTTGTCCACCATGTCAAATTACTTGCCAGTTGTCAGTCTCCACTTTGGCTGTTTCGCCATGCCTCCTCTGTAATCCAGGACTTTAAATGCTGACCAGGATTAAATGTTAAAATTTTAAATATTGATTCAAGTGCCTGGATTTAATCTCTTCCCAATAGCATGGATCAGAGGAGCATGACACTGGCAGAATTACACTTTGGCAAAAATAAAAGACACACTTCAGAGGAGGGGAGAGATGGAAAAGGGCTGCAAGACAAGGTAACTGAAAAAAATCAGCATGCAGAGGATGGAATTTGAGACAAACAAATGCTATTTTATTGATGTTATATTCTGCATATTTACTATTTGCTTGGTGACTGTGGAGCATGGTTGGATCATCTGGGTGACAGAGGGGCACTGGACCCCACTGAAATCTGATTGCCACCCTGAAGTGCCCTTGTCCTGTCACTAGGGTCACTAGTCACTTAGAATAATAATCAGATTATAGATTAATGCAATTCCACACCCAAACATTTGGTGGCAGTAATGCAAAAAACAGGAATGTCCACTGTTAATAAAACCCAGCACACCAGAGATAAGTGCATATGCTTTTTCAGCCTGGCATGCTATTCACATTTTTCTGCTCGCTTCTGAAAAACTTTGCTGTTCATTACAGTATAAGGCAATCAAGATAAAACATAAGTAATGTTAACTGTAATTTAAAACAGTAAACTGAGAAGCACTAGAACACTTCTCCGGTGTGCTGCATTCCGTAGAAGCAGTGTTTTTCTGTGCTCTTGTTGTCGTTTTTGCTTGGTTTAACCTCTTATCTGTGCTCTCAAATAAAAGGCACTGATCTCACTCCATAGTTTTACTATTGTGGATTATTTTGAGTGTGGTGACACATGGCCCTTTCACATGCAGTGCAGATTTATTTATTTATGTTCAGTAAATCGCATTTCATGCATAAGAAGATTTTTATGGAAGCAGCTGACACTGCAGGATAAATGTGCAGGTTTACTTGCTGACTACAATAAACGTTCATCAATAGGTTGAGAGTCAGACCCATTATTAACCCTAATATTCTCCAATGACTTGTACATGTCATTGTACATGTGCCAAAATGCACATGATATCATTTGAATTCAGTGTGTGGTTAGCGATCACACAGGGCACGAGCCCAACTGATCCAGTAAGGTGCAGTCACACTGGTCAATCCATCTAATCTTTAGGGGCCACATGCTCCTGGGAGCTGTTTGGATCACCTAGTCTGAGTACACCCTCAAACATTTGATGAAGAAAAAACATTTGTAGACCCTTTATGGCCTGTGTCTCAGAAAAATCTTAGATCCGCCACTGCTATGGAGTACTACAGAAAACCCCAAAACTGTGAATTTGTGCGCCAAATTTTTGAAATATGTAAAAAGTAAATGTATAAAATTTGTAAAAAAAAAATGTAAGAATGTATAGTTTATTCCAAAAATTTGTAATTATTATTTAATTTATGTGCTTCCAACTTTGTGGTGACAGGTTGGGGAAGGCTTACATATGGGTAGTGTAAATAGTGTATAATTAACCTGTTTAACCTTACATTGTATTACTAGATAAAGATTTCTGATTCATTCATTGTAATCTGGTGACTACACTCATCTAAACTTTACTCAATGAGCTAGATAAACCTTAGCAGAAGAGTTTGTGTGGTGTTTGGTTTAAGCCCATCAAAAATTGACATAAGTAAGCTTACCACGCTCCTTACTAATCCCCTGAACTAGGAAGCAAATTTTTTTTTTGTGCAGATGAGGAAATAAACAAGTAATCAAAGCAAGGGCAAAAGGTAGAAATGTGCTGTCCACACTAATAAGTTTAAAAAAAGCTTTGAACGAGCATTGAATGTACCATTACAGAGCTGAGAGAAGAATTGGCAGGGGCATAAAGAGAAAAAAAAATATTCTAATGGATTATGGAAAAGATGTTCCTTTTTACCTTAAAATCTACATTCAATTTAAGTATTAAAAAAGAAAAAGGTGTAAGCTACATTTGCTTTGGATAGTACAAGCACAGAGCAGATGGTTGGGGGGATGAGATCGAGAATGATAGAGAGGTCACAGAGAGAGAAGGCCAAAACAAAGACCCAAATCAATGACCAGGTGAGCGGTAGTCGAGTCAAAATTGCCAAAACTTTGTATAGTTTAAAGAGTGAAAAGCAGTTAACTTGGTGGCTAAGCATAGGGAATGTGCAGAATGAATCACTGAAAGACTCAAGCCAAATACTCACAGGCCTGCTAGTCTTCACATAGTGACATGGAAGTCGTGAAATGATCACTGAGGGAGGATAAAAATGCTAGGCAGAGAGAACTGGGGTTAGTGGACAGAATTTTCTCTAACCCCAATGTGTTGAATATAGCTAATATAGTATACTAGTTATGAACACATCTCAACACACCAGCATGGGCCCACTGTTCAGGGAGATGGAAAGGTGTTAAAAGATAGAGAAGGTGAATCAAGTGGTGGATGGTGTGGTATAGTTTGGGGAAAACCACTCTACCATGCTAGCAACACGTATTTATAGGCAGGTGATATGAAAACCTCAGAGCATCAAGGCATGATGCAAATGGTGAGGGATTGAGAGATAAATGACATTCTGATGAACAGCATGTTTTCTAGTTAACTCACAAACAGTAGTGATGTAGTTATAAATAAAAAAAAAGATATCAAACTAATGAGAGAAACGATCTCAAGTGTCAACTCAAAAAAAAAAAATACTTACAGCATCCTGGAGAGAGGAAGGAGAGAACAGGTGTCTATTGATAGCTTTGGAGGACAGATTGTTCAAATGCACATGAAGTCTGGTATGTAAATGAGGCAAGAAGAAGCAAGGGACTGATATGTCAAATAAATCGTGTGTCAAATATGTCATGTGGTTGCATATCACTTTATTGAAGGGCTTGACATGCATGCCCAGTGCACAAGAACTTATCCAGGTGATTCTTTCTGCTTCTGTTCATCAGGAGGAGTGAATGTTTATAATTATTATAAATAAATAAGCTACATAGAGCTTGTGCAAAAATTGAATATCAAAACTGAAATAACATTTCCATCCTCCCTCTGGGAATAGTGTGTCATTTGAAATGCAGTTTTTTATTTTTATTTTTTTTAATGATTCACCAGTAGAAGCCCCAGAGTTAGTCTTTCAGAAGGTATTTTCCCTTCTTGGTGGATATTTCCTTACAACAGAAATTAAATCATGGTGCAAGATTGGATAACATGATATGAAAGCAGTGGAGCCAATGCTCCATTTAGCAATCCCCTAAAATATCTGCTTTCTCTTTCCATCTTACTACCTCATTCCTTTCCTAATAATTCATATAACAAGTAACTGTTAAGTTCTTAATTAAACCACACTCACACTTATTCATTTTTTCCATCGTATATCAGAATTTGAAGAACCAAATAACTGTTCTTATATACATTCAATAAATAGGATGTTTTTGTCATGCAGGCCAGACAAAACAGGATGCATGTGCACTTCAGTACCTTTATTAAAATAATCCAGCAAAGGTACAAACTCAGCAGCAAACTCAATGTCAAGAACAGAATCAGGTTCAGGTGATCCGCAGAGTGGAGTAGGCAAAACAGAGGCAATAATCCAAATACCAAAAGCAGAGTCAAACAAAGATTAGCAGTCAACAATAAAGGCTTGGCAATAGCAGACACACTATGTAGCAATACTAATTCTTCACAAAGCAAACTTCACAAGCAAAACTGCAGGTATGACATTTTTCAGTAACTGAGGGACACGTTACCATCAGCATTTTCTCTTTCTTGCATATGGATGCATTTTAACATTTTTTTTTTTATTTATTAAATTATTTTATGTAACAAAGCCAGTACTGTGATAAAAGAAACTGAGCAGAGTAACAGGGTTGATACCACAAAAATTCTGCAGTTCAGTGGTAGCATACCAGTAGCAATACTGATATGGTCTGGTAGGGTACACTTTGTGACATGTTACAAATCTTTGTAATGACTTTTATATGTGGTCTTCTTCACTAGTTCTGAATGAATGAAGGAGATGAATGGATGGCTATAAATGTGTTTTTTACAAATAAGAGGTGGAACACCAGGAGGTCCTCTGGTTACGTACATCTCGACATACAACGTTTCGAGTTTACGACGCTTGTGTGGCGGAAGAATACGCAATAGCGTGGCGTATGAGCGAGGGAGTTCAACGATGAAAATTATATTAAATGTATATTTATGTCCTTTTCCTTTTTCTGTGGCTTAGTTGTGTTTTTATGATCTAGATTATGATTTTACAACTGTTTTAGGATAGGTAAGACTAAGGCTAGGATGTGTTTTCGACTTGCACCAAAATTTGGGTTACATCACTGTCGTAGGAATGGAACTGTGTTGTAAAATGAGGACCTCCTGTATTCAAAGAAAAGTTCCAAGAAGTTCCAATCTCAAACTCTCTGATATGCCCTAAGTGCTTGTCCATAAGCATTCAAAATTTTAAGGATTTATCATAAAACACTAAAGTTCTGTGAAAGGTTATCCAAAAACAGGGGAAAATGTCTCCAAATGGCACCAAATCGGTCCAAATGGAACAAAACCTCTGCCACTGACATAATGCCATAAATAGCAGACAACGTCTAGTAATAGAAAGCATTGTTTAAAAAGGACACAAATGAATATATCCAAATGGCACAAACTACCAACAAGTGTCATAGAAAATCTCTCCAATGTGCACAAAATGAATAAATGGCAACAGCATGAAACTCTCAATTACAAAGTACAATTTCACAAATAAAAAGTCTAAAACTTACTCATCTCAATTAGCCTTTAATGAAATTAGCACCAGAGCCCTATTTGTGCTGCAGAAGGTGCTGTTTCCATCCCTATGACATGGATGCGTGTTTGGATTTTATGAGGCAAAAGTAACTATTTACAACAAGCATGAACATGCAATATATAACCTAGAAAATGCAAGACATGGGCAAAAGAAAAAAAATTGGAGAGTCAGAGTCTGGCATACATCACTGTCCTTGACATCACCACTCAGTGAAACAACAGCCCTTTTTACACAGAGATCCTGCAATATCACAATAAAAAAATACAGCTCAATATGCCAGCTTTGTTTGTTTACACTGAACCAAACAATGCCGGCATAAAGCCACAACAGTATATGATTTTACATAGCAGAGTGTCAGCATCAAGTGTACATATAACATTCTAAGCATCAGAAATACAAACACCCCAAGCACATCAGTGTTGATTTCAAAACAATAATGGTGGGTAAACAGAGTGTTGAGGTGCTTTTGCGTTTTAACTGTGCGTATTTCTACCACTCTTCAAACAAAAGCAAAGTTGTTGAGCATCATGTTTGTGCAATTAGAAATATGTTGGAGAAGAAATAGAAGAGTGGTGGAAAGTGATGTGAAGCAGAAAGGTGCATGAACCTTACATACCATAGATGGAGACTTTTGAATTCATGCTGGTCTCGGAAAAAAGAATGTCAGTGTCAGAAACATGCTGGCATGATCCTTTTACACAGATATCAAATCTGGTTCTGTGACTACCAATTTTTCCAGCTCACATGTGGAACCAACAGACCACCCATTCTGTATTCATACCTTTTTACACAGAATAGCGATACAGAATAAATGCACGACTTTCCCACCTTGAAAGAGTAGTGTAAAAGCATCTAAAGATGGTCCACTATAATGTACAGGGGCAAATAAAAAAAGCACTACATAATAGTCTTGCCGTACTGCCATAAAAAACTTTGTCTCTCTGGGCAGAGGTTGAGATGTCACAATTGTCACTGGATATACAGCTCATCTCAAAATACACAATTCTAGACATTGTAGCTACCATTCTTTCATCAATGGCCAGGTTCTTGTGAATCTGGTAGTATGCCCTGCATATCAGTAAGAGCTGCTTCATTCGAAGAATACATTAAGCGCTAAACATAGCAAGGATATCTTTTAGTAGGTTATTCTGCTCACTGTTTTTGATGTTCCTCATGTGCAATAATAATAATAATAATAATAATAATAATAATAATAATAATGTGACGTCTATGGGTTCGGGGGGCGGGGTTACCCAGCGGGCCATTGCATGGAATTTACTTCCGGGGTGATTTTC
>JAQQZR010000001.1:19508379-19542802 GCA_030068235.1 Notoglanidium macrostoma | reverse complement strand
CATGTCTTTGGACTGTGGGAGGAAACCGGAGCACCCGAAGGAAACCCACGCATGCACGGGGAGAACATGCAAACTCCGCACAGAAAGGCACCCTGGGTGACCTGCGTGATCGAACCCAGGACCTTCTTGCTGTGAGGCTACAGTGCTACCAACTGCACCACCATGCAGTTGATAGAATACAATTATTTTTATTAGTTCATTAGTTATTAGTTATTAAATTATTTCATTTAAATTAAAACAATTTAACAAATACCTGTGGGGGACAGTCATCCAGAATAATTTCAGTCAGGCTGTAGAAGAACTTGCCATGAGTGGTCTCATCCAGAAGGGCAGACTGAGAAAGTACTGAGTTGAGGTATCTGCTGTTGAAGTCAGATGCAATAGCAGATTTGACATCTTTAACAACTGCTGAATCTGAGTCTCTCTGCTTAATGGATGACAGGATTGTGTCTTTCAGTGGAATTATCATTGAAACTGTTGGTGGCTGTTCAGCGCTCAATAAAGTTGTCACTGTTTTCAGTGGTTTAAGAGCCTAATCCACACCTCAGCTATTTTTACATCTCGATCGGATAGCGTAACAATGTCCTTAATTTTCCTCTTAATACTACTGTCTGTGAGTGCTGAGAAAACAGCAGAGTGCTGTTCAAGGTAGTGCTCAAGCCTTTCAAGGCTTGAGTTCCACCTTGTGGGTAAATCATGAATAAGCTTGTGTGAAGCTGGAGCATCTCTTGTTTTTCCTTCAGCACAGTTGCAGCAGACAAACAGCCACACACGCTCGCATTCACACCTATGGGCAATTTAGTGTAGCGTTATAGAGTTGACCCAATCTATTTTAATCTAAATTATGAAGTGGATCACAACAGTATCTTTGCACACCTATCTAAAATATAAGGGATATTTATAATTCTTGATTACTTTAGTCATTCTTTTTCAATGTGCTATAACAAAGAATCAGTTTTTTTTTTTTAACATTTATTAGTCAGTATGGTGAATGTTATAAGATGAGAGCAAAGTGCATTTTTTTTGTTAGTAGCCAGATGAGTTTGTAATTTCAATCATGAAGAATGAATTGTCTTAGTTTATTCCAAAGATACTTCTGCATGCGATAAGCCAACATTTTTATGTCTGATGGACTGAGCAGATTTTTTAAGTAAATTATGAGGCTGTCAATAAAATAATCTTTTGGATCCATACCCATTAATCACCTGTGAGAACTTGAGGAAAGCGGATCTTGTGAACATCACAGATGCAGCAAGCTGAAGGTTTCCATTTGGAATACTATTCAAAGAGGGCTGGCTATCTCACTGGAATGAATATTCCAAGGGTAACCAGACGTGTGGTAACCAAAGATCAGAGAGTTGTCCAGGGAGATCACAAAATCCTGATGTGGGGATGAATCAACCATCCATGATGAGATATCTGTCAGACATGCAGAGATTCTGACAGAAACATGAGTGTCAGAGGGAGGAAAGGAGAGGATAAGTTAAGTGTTGTCTGCATAGCAGTAGTATGTGAACCACTATAAGGATATTGCCTCACCAAGAGATCTAGTATTGTAGGAGAAGATGGATGGATTGACGTGACATAGAGAGGTACCCAATGGTTGACTCTACCTCAGCACGGGCCTTGCACAGTTCAGGATGGATTTTAAAGTAGTTGACATTTTGAGCCATTTTAGTCCATAAAAATCTGTTTTTATTAAAAACATTTGTTGCAGCATTGATCAAACCCCCAAGTGGTGCAATGGGGAAGGCATTCACCCTATCATCACGAGATTGTGAATCTGAAACCCGGTGATCATGGCCATCATGGATGGACACTCAAACAGAAAATCCCAGCTGCTGAAGACAGTAGTGCTGGTCCCAAAGATAAATTGGGGAGGACTGCATCAGGAACAGCATCCGGTGTAAAACCTGTGCCAAATCAAACATGTTAATGGTAAACAATGATCTCCTGTGGTGACCCGTAACAGCTAAAGATGGATTTATTGAAAAGATTAGATTAACTGGTTAAATTGTCTATAGCTGTGAATGTGAGTGTTTTTCTCTGTGTTAGCACTGAGATAGACTGGCAACCTGTCCAGGGTGTGCCTGTAACCCATAGTCCGCTGGGATCAGCTCCAGCTTCCCCATGACCCTGATGCAAAACATGGATGGATTGGGGGAGATACAAATAGAAAGACATAACAAAACAAAACTTATTCTTATGTAGCCAATAGGTCTAGAGGTTTCATTATTAAATGACCAAAAATTTACACACATATCAGTACTGGGATAAGTTTCTTGAAATATGTGTCCTTCATTTTATACCATTTTCTTAGATTTTTTTATGATTTTGTTATGGTCAACACACTGCTCTGTTAACTTCAATGAGTGCAACAAGTAGTTAAATGGTTTCTTGATCAAACAATCATTTTGATCATTTATATTCCATCTTTATCCACCATGTGCATATTAAATGCTAATTTTAGGAAAGAAATTCCCTGTCATGGTCCACCCTGTCATCAGTCCTTGACAGGGTGGACATGTGTATAGTTTTTGACACATTCTAATAATGTTTCACATATGACAGCAGTTATTACACACATCTAACCATAGATGATTTACTGTACTGCACTGGCAGTGGGCAATATGTAATAACTTTTTTGGTGATCTTGGTACAGTTGTGGTCACAAGTTTAAATACAGTTCTCATGGACATGAATGCCATGGCAATATCGGGCTTTCTTTCATTTCTCAAACTGCTCTTTTTCTAAGGAAGATGATTTTACAACATAAACTTTTATTTAAAAAAAAAAAAAAAAAAAAAAAAAAAAAAAGAATTTGGTGCACAAGTTTTAATTTATTTAGGGTTTTCTGAAATGAAGACAGGGTCAAGATTATACATACAGGGTCAAAAATATACAGCACACCTAATATTTGGTTAAATGTGCTTTCACTTTCACCAGACACTTTTGGTAGCCATCAACAAGCTTCTGGCAGAACTCTGTTTGGATATTTGACCACTCTTCTTAGTCCACATATTTTTGATAGGTTTGAGGTCAGGACTTGTTTTCAGCTTAATGTTAGAATGCTTTATCCATTCCACAACCAACTTTGATATGTGTTTGAGGTCATTGTGCTGTTGGAACACCCAATTATGTTCATGTTTCTGTTGGTTTAAGGTTATGCTGAAGAATTCTGAGCTAGTCCTCCTTCTTTGCTATGCCATCCACTTTGTGCAATGCACCAGTTCAACTGGCAACAAAACAGTCCCAGAGCATGGGGTTAACTCTGCACGAAGCATCCTCTTGGAACATTTCCAGCAGCTTCCAGTTCATAGAAGGCCTGTGGCTTGATGGTTCCTGGGAGGTTCCTTACGATCCTAGCTGAGGGTGACAGTTTGGGTATTCTTTCAGATCTTCAGACACTTCTCATTAACCTAAACTTTTAACATAAAAAGCCTTTTTATGTTGCACACATACAAGCTACCAGCTGTAGTCAATCATGATCAGTAACAGGAAGATAAGAGGCCTTGGTCTTGGCAAGATAAAAGACATTTTCCAACTTTCAACACCACTGAATTAATAATCAATGTGGGTGTATGTAAGATTTTGACCCTGTGTTGATTTCTGAAAACCCAAAATTAATTCAAACTTGTGTACCATATTCTTGTATTTTTCTATGAAAGATGTTTTTTTGCATAATTCCCCAAAAAAAGAACAAAGATGTCACTGAAGTCCCAATATTGCCAATACATTCATGTCAATGATGACTGTATATAATGTTTTGACCACAACTATATGAGAAAGAGCATTTACAGTGACATAAAGAATTGTTTCTTATTTCTGTAACCTATGTGTTGAGTTAGAGATTGAGTTGAGTAGAATGTTTCCTGAAATCATTCTTTATAATTCTTAATGGTAAAAGGAAAGAGTAGAAATCCTTCAGAAGGAGTGAAGAGAAGTAACAGAAGTTTGTAGTTATAAAAATATCTTATTATATTCGCCTATGCGATATGAACAATACCACGAGAGTGTATGAAAGCAAATTAGACATAATTTTTCTTTTCATTAATTTTTTACTAAATTTATATATCAAATTATATATGTATAGCATACCTTTTTATTGTGCAGACATCATTTTTACTGTGTACACACACTCATAAAAAGAGAGAGTGAATGTGTGTGTAAATTAAAAGTAACAGACACCAAATAAAGGCAAATATAAAAACTTACTACATAACAGTTATAGTAAAAAGGAACATTGTGCAAAGTGCGTGCACATAATAATGCGAAGTGGCATAACACTGATGCAATGTAGAAATAAAAACGTGCTGTACATTTGTCTTAGCAGTAGGTGTTATTAGTGAACTCTGTTGAATAAGACAAGTAATGAACCTTGATGAATCCCAACCGAGGCTTCATTTGCCATTGATCATGTTTTTTTCTGCTTAAACAATACACACCTTGAAGCGGAGCTTCTTCTGGCATACCCCCTTATACTTGATACGCACGTCAGTGCTTCATTTGGCCATCACTACTTGTTAGCCTGCAAACACTGATTTCTTTCTTCTTCGTTTTTCTTCTGGATTCATGGTGCCGCTTGTAGAAATGTGAAATGCGCTCTCTAGAGGTTTGTCCATTCTGGACTAAAGTAGCAACATGGCTGTACAGCATGGTGTCGCAACATGGTGGTGCAACATGGCGGTCTCCATTAGACATGGACCCACGCCCTATGTAGATATAAATGACTCATTCTATGCTTACGAAAACACAATGGTTTGTAATTAGAAGTATTTGTACACTAATGAATACATACTTTATTCCATTTCTGCTAATAAATTCCCTTAAGTCCTACATAGTGAAGCTTTAATATATTGTTGAGAAGGGGACAAAATATCTCTCCGAAAATGTACATTTTATAATCACTATGCAGTGAAAATGTACATACACTACTTTGAATTTGTCCATGACAGGGTGGACATATTTTGCAATTTGCTTGCAGTTAATTTATAAAAAGTGCTGGAGCTTGAACATGCGTTTCTAATAGCCTAAAAGGTCCACGTAATAAAATGAATATGAAAATAAATGGAAAATCTCAGCCTTTTTGGAAATTTGGAAAGTCTCAAAGACACTTTATAGTGATTTTGCGCCATATCTTAGTTTTGATTTTATTTAGTTAGCATTTTATTTGTCTGTAGGTTCTGTGCTATTCCCCTAGGCGTTTTCAGTCTAAAATGGCGGCAGCGTTATCGCAGTACCATCTAGCGGCGGTTGTCAAAAAAGCACCACAATTTCGTCCCTTTGCTTCTATGCTCTTTGTGTAAACCGCCAGTCCTCATTGAAACTGTATAAGGTCTGGATGCTTTGTTGCATCACATCGCTGCACTGTGAATGCTGGCAGGGTCACGGTCATGGTCGCTACACAAAATATCAACTAGTTTGGTCAAACCGAGCATCAGCGTCAGGTGCCCAGAGTTAATGGCAAAAATTGTTTGAAAGTGATTCAGACGACAATGCTCGATTCTTTAATTAATATGGGCCTTTTCTGTGTAACTGTTCATACGCAAATTGTATTGCTTAATTAGCCAAAACGACGTCCTTTGGGGCAGGTCTGTGGTGATTTAGGTATAGTTTACACATTGTTAACATGGTAAGTATAAGTGTGCCTTGCGGGATAGCTATTAGCCTCGTACATCCAGTGCAAAACTTAAAAAAAAAAAAAGCGATTTATTTGTTGTGTTAATCAACTACATTTGGTCATGCGCACATTAGATTTTTTTTTTTTTAGTGTTCCTTTGCTATGGATATCTCTGAATATAAATGGGTTATTTAAAAGGTAAGCTAAATTGCTTTGACACAGTTTACAGATTAGGATAACGTTGGCTGGCGTATTATAATGGTTTTATATGGTATTGCCTGAAGATCTAACGTATAATTGGGGTAAAATTAATGACGATAAGCCGACTGCTTTGTCAACCAAACTATCGTCTTGGGCAGAATTCGTTAACCAGTCCCACCCAGTAATTTCGCACACCATAATGATGAGCGTTTGTTTACACCAATGGGAAAAGACAATGTTGCCGGTCCCTCACAATATTACCCAATCAACGCGCGAGGATGAGAGCCGGGCAAGCGCTTTTTCAACGTTGGTGTTGGCAAGGTAGTTCCTGCTCAACGCTAGCTGTTTCCAGTAATCGTGTTGTGAGAGGGAGAAAGCCATGTGTGTCGATGCAAAGGTAAATTACTCTAGAGAAATTGTAGTCGAGAACATGTTTACAAGCGTTTGGTAGCGTTTTAGTATTTCTTTTTAAATAAAAAAGGTCTGGCCGATCGTAAGAGCTACGCGGCCTTGTTCATGTACGCGCTCCTGCTATGTTTTTGTAGCACGTTGTCTTTGGTCCGGTTTGTTGATGAGACGAATTGAAAGAGTCCGAATGAAAGAGCGGCGAAAGTAAACGATGAAAAGTTTACTTAAATGTTACTCAAATAATCAACAAAAACATAAGCGATCGCCAGCATTTTTCTCGCACATACGCAATGATTGTCCACTGAATCGAGATAGCAAACAATTAGTAGAATAAGACCGTGCATAGTCGGAGTTTAATTTTAGCTTGATATCTTGCTAGTCATTGCAGAGCCTTGATCTTACCTTGAGTTCATTACAGAGATCATGGTCAAAATGATATAAGGCTTACTACCTTTTATTCACATATACGCTGTATTGGTACCCTGTCATTGAGGTGGTTGTTGAGTGATGAATCTAAAAGTGTTCAGTCATGTTCGGTAAGATTAAGTGAGGGTACTCGGTTGTTCAGCAGGATACTTATAAACGATGTAACATTGAACAAATGTGGGTTTTTTCCTCCTTATTTTGTGTCGTACTCTCCATCAAAATCCCATACTTCTTCTTTTAGACCATCAGAAAACATTTTTGCTCAAGTTCGGCATAGTATTCGCTCAGAGACAAGAGAGGAAAGAAGGTGAACAGGAGGACCTCCTGACTCCCCATCCCTCCGACCAGTTCATATACACCTGACGTTCATCCTTCTTTATAAGATTGATGGGTAAAGGACTACAGGGCCTGATCCACCGTAGGAAGTAAAATGTAAGTATATTTCATTCTATATTGGGTAATACTGTGCATATTTGCAAAGTGTTTGCAAAAGGTATTATGCGTAAATATTTAGATCTATAAATACATTTGAGTTCTTGACTTTAAATATTTCAAATTATTATGGTCTAGTATTGTATTTTGTGTCTACTGGGAATTTTTATATACATTTCTCTTTTTCCAAACTGCTTGACAAGATGGCAGATCCCATTATGGACCTATTTGATGATTCCCCCTTGTTTAACCTGGATTCCCTGCCAGAAGACACCTTTTCTCAGGGTTCCTCAGACCCAGTTGAAGAGGCTCTGAAGTTGGCCCTCGGCCAAATGGATCCCCCATTAGATTCAGATTCAGCCCCAGAGACCAGTATCACTGTCCTTCGTGACGGTGCTCAAGCACCACTGACAACCACAACAGCCGTCTGTTCTGTTCTACCTAAGATGCAACCAGTAAGCCAGGTGACACTCTCATCTGTTGCTTCAGCTCCAGTTCAGACATTACCTCAGCCTTCTGTTCCTGTGGTTAGTAGTAGCAGTGGTTCAACTGCTGTTCTTTTTAGTTCCCCTTTGGCTGTGTCAGGGTCTCAAGTTGCTCCACAACAACTACAACCCCAACACCTTCTTACACAACAGGCAGCAGGGCAGGCAGCCCCAAAAATAGTGATTCTGAAGGGCCCTCCGGGTCAGGCCCAATTACTACAAAGTGTTGCAGGAACTGCAGGCACTGCTGGGAAGCTTACCATTGCAAGAGTTGTGACCGGGGCCCCTGTAAGACCTGGAATGTCCATTATCTCAGGAGGGACAGTATTAAATGCTACACAGTCTGCACAGGGACAGGTAAAGGTGGGGACAGGTGTCCAGAGATTGGTACAAACGCCTAATGGACCTGTGAAGCAGGTGCTACTGACCTCTTTGCCCCAGACTCATGTCCAGTTACCTACACAGATTACGCAAACACAGCCAGAGTTGTCCAAGTTGCAGCTTCAGACTCAAGTACAGCCAGCACAGGTCCAAGACCAGGTTGCTGCTACGACTGGAAGTATTGTGGCAGCCCAAACGCAAGGTGTCACGCTGTCGACAGTAGCACAGCAGGTAAGACTGTTTATTTTCGTTCTCCAACAAACCATATGTTTATAATCCAGTATCTATAGAGCCTTCCCTGTGTCAGTGTAATGTAATGAAAGTTTATCTTGAGCAGAAATAAAGCCTACAAGCTAGCACATGGCAACTGAAAATTCTACCAGCTTCAGAAACAGTTACTCGTAGCAGAAGGTTTGAGGGGAACGATTCCTGGCTTATGTAAATGAGCTGCAAGAAAGTGACTACTGTAGTGTTTGATGCAAAATTATAGGTTTTTTATTTGTAGATTTTGATTTGTAACACCTTTTTTTAATTTTATTACTTCTATATGTGTGTCTGCAACTAATAAGGCTTAATTAATTAATGAATTAATAGGCCACTGTCTGCAATACATCATTACTGACAGTTAATCTGTCTCTGTCAGTGATCTGTCTTCGACTATGTTCACACTGCCATGCTGAAGTGAGTCGTCTGTTTTTGTGGGGGGGTTTTTTTATTTGTTTTCTTGCCTTAATTTGTGACCGATCTGATCCTGTCAGGGCTGTGTGGACATGCAAATCTGGTCTTTTCAAATCAGATTTGAGTTACTCTCATATGTGGTCCTAAATCTGATGCATATCTGATTTGCGGTTGTGCGACTTGAATGAGAACACTCTGATCGGAATTCATGAGGCTTTATGCCTGAGCACATGCGCTGAGCGCAGCATCAGCCAGCATGGTGGTCTGATGCTACCTATCGAAATATGCTACTTAGTGGTTGCATGTTAGTTTTAAAGTTAATATTTTGGGGCTAAATTTAAGATTTAAGTTGTAGGGTTAAGATTAAGGGTTTGGTTAAGGTCTCCGGCTGAAATCTCCGCTATTGGCAGCATTTATTTGTGCTACGGTATCATTCTTTGCCAATCTAGCACAAATCGTTATAACACCAGCAGCACAGCAGAACAATACTGGAGGACAGCTACAGCTGATGAACTGTTAACCGTCTTCCAGAGCAAAATGCAATGCATACATTAGCGACTAGTACATCCATTTCGTTGCTTTTAATACTGCCGTCAGGTTTAATAAGTTGTCTCGTGTGTTTTTGTTGTTGTTGGTGCAATGCTCGTGCAAAATCGTATCACTGTGTTAATGCGTGCCGTTTCAGAAGACGGGTGCATTTTCATTAAAATCAGATACAGTCACTTGTAATTATGAATGTGAACTATCACGATAGGCAAATGCAGTCTGAGCAAAAAGTCGGAATTGGGCAATGGGGCTTGCAGTGTGAATGTTGCCTTATGTTGCCAGTCTCATAAACAACTGATTGAAAAATTAACTCCTATGAAAAAAGTTGTCTTACAACAGAGTGCAAAGTAAAGTGTCTATACTTTAGAGGAGTTTGTACCACCATTTCTAACGAATGGGTTTCTAGTCTAAATGAAGTGACGCCATCCAACTAATCGGTTCTGTATTTAATTTTTAAATATTTTTAATATCATCAGGTTTTTTTTATAGATATTGTGTATACTTTTTACCAGTACACTGGCATTCCATGTCACACATTTTAATGTGTAAGCAAAGAAAATATTTAATCACTGCAAGTTTGTATTAAGATTAGTCAGGAGAAGCTTGACTTTCATTGTGTAGAATATCGTGTCTGTGTGTTTATCTGCCAGTGTGCAGGGCGATTGGGGGGGGTAATGAGAGGGGTGTGAATCCCATGCTGGGCAAACAATTCATACCTCTACAGTAATACTCCTTTCACATAAAAAGCTGTTAATGTACAGGTAAAAACAACATGGCATATGCAATAAATTTTCATTCCTACGCAGTGTTCCATAATGGGAACGAAACGGGTGTTGTGTATTTCCACTTGACTATGTTTAACAGGATTCTATGGAGGGCAAACATCCACAAGACGTGTAAAACATGAGACTGGATATGAAGCATTCCAATTTTTAGCCGTATCTGCCATTGTTTTCTTTTTTTAATTCTTTTATGTTTGCATAAAATAGCAGTACAGTGTAATCCATAGTGTGTCGAAATACTCAGCAGGCATTTACTAATAGTTGAATGGTACCTGCATTTGTAGTATGTAAACATACCTGGAACGTAGCCCACTACAGGAAATGTGAGGTAGTAGGTACATAACCGGCATTAGTACTATGTATTTAGGTTCACCAATAGACTATACTTGGGTGAGTGAGACTTTAATTTGGGGACCCATTTTAGCAAAGTATGGACAATGGGAATGTGCTGTGACTGATAGATAAATAATCATGAACATAATGTACTGTTTTCCTAAAAGGAAATGTGTTGTGCTGGAATGATTGGCCAAATAGCTGACCACATGAACCAAGAACTATACATGTTGCTTGTTCTAGTCATCATTACTATGACAACATGGAGCACTCTCGGCACATTCAACTTTGTAATGGGGGGGGGGGTTCCCCTTCTCCTCCCTAGTATGTTTAACCTATTGATTAGCATTAATCTGTATGGATATTTCCATGTATATTTAGGCATTCTATTTTAGTGTCAGTAATCGAAATTAATAGCCCCCCCCCCAGAAATCGCAGACTCAAAAGCAAATTGTTTCTCAACCTTTTAAGTAAGTCAGAATTGAAATTGTTAATGAGTGGAGCTGATTTAAATCTGATTCCAGTGCGATCTGAATTCACGTGTAGTAGACCGTTTTGTGCCGACAGGTAATGCTGACCCTTTCTGCCTGCTGCCACAAGTGGATTTCAAACCTGTAGGTAAACATGACATCACTGCCAGCAACGTCACAACTGGTCACAACACGTTAATCTGATGGGTTTGATTTCCACTGGAGCCTTGTCAAAAAAAATTACCATTAATGATACTAGGCTGATAACCATTCCTTTCAACATGCAATTTCATGATAATGTGGTTATCATATTATTGTTATTATAATAATTTTTTTTTTTTTTTCAAAATTTCGTATATAGCACATGAAGCAAGCTTATAACTTTTTGTAAACATTATTTCCAAGTCATTTTCTTCATGTATTATGTGCTTTCAAACATTTTTCAAGTGAACTCAGGGAAAAAAAAAATTACATTACAAAAAAACTCATTACTGCAATACTACAAATAACAGCGATAACTTACTATAAAATCTATTTTATTTGAACTTTTTTATGCAGACAGTAAAATGTTTTGAAAGCTGGTCAATGAAAAACTTATTTAAAATTTTAAGATTTAATTAAATCTCATAAATTTCTCATCACCGGAATATTTACTTAGACAAAACGTGTATTTGTCATTATTTGTAGCTGAGCAGTTAAAATGCCACATTTTCAGATACAATATTAAGAAATTGAAACACTCGATGTTTTTTGTATTAAAAGCTTCATAATGTGCATATTTATGAAAATAAAAGTGAAATACAGAAGACCTGCAATAATAATGGGCCAATTATGGAAATGATGCTTAAAATTTCGGAAATGAGAACAGCTGATTTATGTGTATATGTAACATGTAGAGTTTCACAAATACAACACCAAATAAACAAGTAAAATATCACTGGAGACTGAGCAACTACAGCAAAAAATTTAATTATATAATAGAGATATGACAGCTGTTGATACAAACTTGAAACAGAAAAATGAAAAAAAAAAAAAAAGTTTATATAGTGCCACAAGTGGCGGTGTCGGGCCCTTGTACCTCTGCCACTAAAATCAGATTTACAGAACATACTGAGGTGTGTGGGGTTTTTTTTTTTTTTTTTTTTTTTTTTTTTTTTAAACTTAAGCTGAGATCTGTGGAAGTCACTTTTTCTGTTGTCAGATGGTGGCGCTATACCAGAGTAGCAGTGCATGGAGAATGTATGGTGCGTTCCTTTTTGTCATACACGTTCTGAATACAAGAACCTAGAGCTTGAAGGGTAACTGAACTAAACAATGATAGGTTTTTAAAAAGCTTTGTTGTCATGAGATCTTCCTATCTGAGAGAGGGTGAAATCAAATTGATACTATTTTGAATCACCACTGTTGAACTGCTGAGTTTGTACACTATTAAAGCTTTTTGGAAACCCATCCCAGAACTGAATATTTATCATGTTTTCACAAATCTTGGGGTTTGCAATATCACTCCAGTATTAACGTTGGTGAGGTGTAATTCTGCACTTGCATCACTAGATGCAAGGCAATTCTGAATATTGTATTAGCAAAAGCTTATATGCTAATATTAGCTATACTACCAAACTATACATGTTGCAATAACAAAGTTCTAGTATGACGGTTAAAGTTACTTTTAGTTGTTTAAGGTGACGGATAGTGAAATAAGAATCTCCTCATTTCCATAAAAGTTTCTCATTACCACAACACGTATTACATTATTACAGTGATCAGGGCTGGACAGTAATGAAATATTTACTTGCATACTGTACTTAATATATTTTTTTGAGTATCTGTACTCTACTTGACTTAATTTTTTTTTGCTAACTAATTATTTTTACACTACTAAATTTGAAAAACACATATTGAACATGGCAGTGGTGATAATAACGATTCCTCAGCAGAGCACCCATGGCCATATCTGATGTCCAGGTTAATTATTTTTTGAATGAAGAAAGATTCAGAGCATTTTAAATGTTTGCTCTTTTTACTTCATCACTGCCTACAAAAATCTGTCGTCTAAACTGAGAACGCATGTCGATGAATGTGAACATTTGTTTAGTTCTAGACAAACATTTGTCTGTTCTTGTAATAGTTAGTTTTTATGCTATGGTTTGTCACATATATATATATATATTTTTTTTTTTATTTTTTATTTTATTTTTTTTCTTCTTTAAAAATGGATTTGCCCGGCAAGTTGTTATATTGGGACCAGGTCCTGTATGAATCCACTGATGACGCATGCTAGCTAGCCATAATGCAGAATTAACCTTACGGACTAAAGTCCTTTCAGAAATAAACTGTCAGTCATTAGGTTCTGCAAATGCATTGTGGCAATAATACAACAATGCGTCGACGTTAAAGTTTTCCGTGTTTTCTTTTTAGACATTGAAAAATACTTTTGAGTACCCAAGTATTCCAGTACTTTTACTCAAGTAAAAACTTGACTGAACAACTTTTAGATGTATTGGATTAATATTTGACCTTGGAGTATCTATACTTTTGACCCAAGGAATGGCACCGTGTACTTTGTCCACCTCTGGCGGTAGTGAGAATATGCACTGCGGTAGCCTAGTGAACAAGTGCTAACAATAGAGAAGCCATTAGGACTCCGCAACAAAAGTTCACATTATGTGGTGTCTCTTACTTCCTTATTTTTGGTGAAATTGGTTTTATTTGAAGTTGTTGTGATCAGTGTATTTTCATTAATAGTGGTAATGAGACTCAATAGTGTGGTGAACAGGTGGTGTAGAGAGGTTAACAAAATTAATCGCTTAACAGTAGCTAACCTTGTGGCTAGCTTTAATCTTCATCTCTTCAGGTGAATCATAGGAAGATAAAACTTGATTTAAAAATATCCATGTTTTCTTAACAGGAGCTGAAACTAATGGTGAGATGAGAGCTTTTATACGGATGCCTGTTTTCATTAAATATTATTTATATTTAATGCAAGTTTTTTTTTTTACTTGATTAGATTTTAGTCCTTTTGAGTATTATAAGAACTTCATTAACACATGGTTTCATGAGAATCACCCACTAGGTCCCTAGTGGAGAGATGAACAGTTAGACGGTTTTGCTCCCTTTCCCACATGACCCCATAACAGCATAATGGTGGTAAATAAACAGCTTTCTGGGGAAATATGTCATAATGCTGGTGCAGCGTTAAAACGGACAAGGCAAGTAAAGATTTTTGATAGTAAAACACTGAATACACCTGCCACAATAAAATTATTATATTTAAACCTGAATAACTGACTTCTATAAATGGTAACTTCCTTGCTTACCTATAAAGACAGAAATCCAGTTTATCTCTCCATTTTTATAAATCGCTTGTTGCCATCTGGATAAAGTCCAACAGCATTAGTTCCACATTAGTCACAGATGTTGTCTTCAAAATGCATTAAGTATTTTGGTATCCCAGTTCTCTGAAATGTTGTAATTAGCCACACATTGCAGTGCTGCATGTTTGAAAATAGTACTTTGCTTCTTGACATGCGCTGAAGAACCACCATTTAAATTTTAATAAGTTAGTCCTCCTTGATCGACTACTACTGGTCACTAACTTTCAAAGAAGATCTCACTTGCCAAGTTTGACCATTCACATAATACACATAATAGTGTTACAGCAATGTGTAATCTACGTAACCCCCCAACTTTTATGCACAATATTTGCTGGAGCTGATTGGGGGGCACATGAAGGCCAATCAGCTTGTAGCAGCCATTGGTAGCACCAGGCAGTGTTTGTGCAAGCAAGCTTGATGTCTGTTCATGTGCCAGTTGATGGCTGTTTTGGCACGAATAAAGGTTGATGGACTGAGTTCTGGCATATTCTCTGTAGTCCCTGGCTGCAGGTTTCTCCTGCTTTTTGGTCCGTGGGCAATTGATTAACATCTTAAAGATCGCATGTTCCAGAAAACACCTTTTTTTTTTTTTCTTTTTTTTTTTTTTTTCTTTTTCCTGGCAGTGTGTAAATTAATTTTTACATCCCTGAAACTTTTTTTTTTTTCTTGTACATTGTGCACACATTATCTTCATTGTTATGAATAATCTTTGTGCACAAGGTAACTTGTAATCAAAGACCGTGCACACAAGTTGTTGTTGTTCTCATCAGACATAGAATGAATTACGGCACATGAGTGATGGCACTTTTGGCACTTTTTTTGCATGTTCGGTAAGTAAGTAGGGCTGCAATGATTAATTGACATAATCGGCTATATTATTGCTGTCGCTTTATATAGAAATTTGTCAGCATGGGATTTGTTTATCATTTTATAAAACCACAATTTTACGTTTCATTTGATTTTTGCAGTTCATTTGTAACTGCAATGCACTACAGGAAGTGCCGGGGCAATATTGCTTCCATTGTCTAAGACTGCATGCAGACAATGGACGTGCACCAAAGAGCAATGCAACTTGTGTATTTTGCTCTTTTGCATTTCTGAAGTGTTTTTAGTGGTATATATTCTGTATGAGTGGCCAGAAGCATTTCCATGACGTTAAGACCTTTTTAAGATGACCCAAAGGAAAAAATGCTATTTTCTCTACAAGAACAACAAAAATTAAATTGGTGAAGTACCACTGACCATACAAGCAAATTTTATTAATTAATTTATTTTTTATTTTTTTAAATATATAAATATACATATGCCTACACTTCCATGCATGAGAGACTAATGTGCATATGGAATGTGAAAAAAAATCAACACTAGGTCTAAAATTTTTTTCTCTGTTATAAAAATGTATTTCTATTTTATAGCTTGCATTAGACGGGTGGAATGAAAAAGAGAGTAATGTGGGCTGCCAGAGCTCGTGCAGCTGTCCTGGTAATAATGAACATTGGCATGCATGCACACAGGTCTTATGTTATGCTAGAAAGGGAACCAGTCACAGTTGCTGCGACCTGGTTTGCTGTGACTCGTAGTTACATTTTTGGAGAAGTACTCGTCAGGCTACAGTGTATGGCGTGGCGTATGTTTGATGCGGAAGTATAAAATTAAAACTAGCTTTCTTTATGAATAGTAAACCTCCTCAACCTAACATTAGCTAGTTAGTCTGTTGGTTGGAGCATGTCAGTAATTCAGTTGTGACATATTTGATTAAGCTATCAAGCTTAGGTTTCATGTGTCATTAGTATAATTTGCTTTGGGAACTTATGTTAAGGCAGAGACTGGAAAACAAGGTGACGTTAACAGGTGCACAAATAATTTTCCAGATTACTGTTTTAAGCTACAATTAATGTTTTGTCATGATTCCTCTGTGCTGTAACTAACAGTGAACCTTTTCAGAAGCGAGCAGGAAAATGAAAAGTGTGCAGGAAACAGTGAATGGAGCTCAGGGCTGTGGGAAACGCACTCCTTCCATACAGTACACCCAGCTTTATGAGATGAAAAGTCAAGCACAGAGAAGGCAGCGTTGGTTTGTTGGTCTGGCAAACCACTAGTATGCCTGACTCAAGACCCCTGTCTCTCCTCCACATAGTCCTCATTTACAAGGTGGTTGCTATAAACTGTAGCACTGTGGCTAACTGGAGGATTCTTTCGCTTCAGTGCAGCTAGCCAATGAAGAGGAAATGCTTGCAGCTTAAGAGAAAAGTAGTATGAAGGTGGGCAGTTTCTTTTGGTTTTGAGTATATAAAACTCATTGCTACATCCAGGGACAATACAAAAGTGACCTTGCAGTGCTTTTTACTGTGGCCTTCCTTATTTTTCATTGCGTCCGTGATTACCAGTGCTGTCACTAATAAGTTAATGTGAAATAATGTAGGACTTTGCAAGCCAACCAACTTCATGATGTCAAATCCTCTGATAGGACAAGATGGCACTGCACTTGTTTGAAAAATGTAATTTAAATTACTCATTATTTTTAGGATCACTCAGGATTTTTAAAGTGGGAATCCATTTTATAAAATGGTACCAAGTTCATCCAGTGTTTCATATCCACTTTATTGCTGTACGTAATTCCTCTCCAGGGTTTCTCCTTATCTTGTGCTTTCGTTGGTTGTAGCTTGTCACTGGACTCCTTGCACATTTCACACGACAGCATTAAGAGTCACAGACAGATCTTTAACCTACTAGGTAGTTCTTGGTAAGTCATTCACTGAGCTCCTTTGCACAGTTCATGTAGTGATCACATGCCAATATGTATCCAATCAGGGGAGTTCCTTGGCAAGCTCCAAAAACAGATTGCGAGTAGAAAATCAGGGCTAATTTCATGTAGCATGAACTACATTAGCTCTCCAATCTAATCACTCCCACACGCAGGTAGAAAAGTTTGTTGCACTGTTTAAAAAAAAAAAAAAAAAAAAAGAATGGTCGCTGTCTGGAGCCCTGTCATAAAAAACAGTGACATGAGAAACCATAGCAAAGCCTGGTATTTTGTTTACTCCACTTTATAATTACGACAGCTGATAGTTTAGCTTCGGGATAGGCTGCCAAAACCTAGCAAAACTGCATGCTGTTAGCCAAAATCGCTTGTGTAATTTAGTGTGCTATACCTTTATCTTTTTGGTATCACTTTTTATGGCAAGAATCTGTGTAAAAATTTCCAGAAATGTTTGTTCTGCGTGAAATCCCCGGACTTGAGGATATGCTTCAGAACTTCAATTTTGACAACAGTTTGATTACTCTATACACGGTCAATACTCACCTACAATACTCCTTCATAACTGGGCATGTCAATAGGCTTATTGTCAAAGCAGTTCCATTTCTTTCCAGTCAGCTGTTAACATTAGGTTTTTAAAATCATAACTATGGTGATTATCGCAGTAATATCTAGTATGGTATGTACACTAGCTTATGTTATATATTAACCCTGCAGTGAGTAGTATAGGACTACATTGTCTGCTGCTATTTTTGAAAATTAATTGTCACCACTCTGAAACGACCATCTGTAGTCTTGGTTATGGTACTTGTCTGCTACTTCACTTCCTATTTCAAACTAGAATTCATTCATAAAAATACTAAACTCTCCGGCAAAAGCAATTGTTTACCTCTCAGAGTTAAGCTGAAGTTTCTCAATTGTGTGCAGAGAGGGTGGCTAATCGAGTTCTCTTCAGGACATTAGCCAATCAGAGTGAGGCTATTTACGTTACGTAAAATTTTTAAAGCCACATTTCCGAACTCGTCTAGTTTTCCTAAGGGGCTTTTATACCATCTAAAATGGCATGAGAAAAAGAACCATGGCTTTCATGGAAAAAAAAAAACCTTCAAGAAGCAAACTTTACAAAAGCATCTTAAGGAATATTATGAACTAATTTGTGTGCAGCAGGTCTGCTTAAACAATATTCCTCACTGGATCAGTAAAGTCAGTCTGTCTGTCTTGTGTGAAGGTTTATCTTCGAGTTTCTTGATCACAGCTAGTTATCACGTTGTCCTATTATCAAGCCATAAACAATGGCTTCTGCATAATTATTTAAGCTAATGTGAAGATTTTGGGAAATTTCAGCATATATTTATCCTGTGTTTGTTCTGTAGAGTGAGTGTAACACCTTCATTGCTGCTGCTATTATTATTATTATTATTATTATTATTATTGTTCCCCATCCATCAGGCTGAGCCTAAAAGAATCACACTGGTGCTGCAGCCGCCTTCTCAGGGTGGGACAAACCAGGCTGGAGCAGTGACGGTTGGTGGCAGTCCATCAGCAGGAGCTGGACAACAGGGTCAGCAGCCCAGGCTTGTATTGGGCTCTCTGCCGGGGAAATTGATTCTTCAGGGTGGCCAGCTGGCAGCTCTTACCCAGGCTAGAGCAAGCCAGACAGGGGCACAACCAAAGGTGCTCACTATCCAGCTTCAAGTACAGCAGCAGCCCAGCCAACAGGGAGCCAAGGTGAGTCAGAACTTCTTTCTAGGGTTTAGGTAGTGGGTAGATATTAGGGCTTAATATTAGGGCCTTAGTTGAGTGCTCAACAAAGATATTTCTACTTGAATATTTTATGCATGCTTATTCAACCAAATGGTTGGCTTGTAGCATGACTGTATTCTGAGTTGCTAGTCTGGGTTTTATTTAAAATGTTTTATTAATAAATAATTGTGATGGCCCATTAGATGTCTAATTAGCTTCTAAGTTTGCTGTCAATTTTAGTTTTTCTAAAATTCTTTTTCTGAATCATTCATTTGGTGACCTACAGGCAAACTATATTGAATATTAAAAGTCCAAGAGATAAGTTTTGTTTAGCATAGCTTGCCAATGCAAAAAGATTTTTTTATTTATTTAAAAATGACAGTTTTGCAAATCAAATTCATTATATCAAGAACATTTCTTCATTAAGTATTAAAGCACAAGCCATAATTGTATGTAAAACTTCCTGTTCCTTCACTTGTGTATGAACTGAACTGAATCAGGTACACTGTTGCTGTTGTAAGGCCTCCATTAAGGTCAGGAATTCTTATAGAACTGACAGCTGAAGTTGGAACTGTAAATAAACCTAACCAGTTATTATCTTGAACTAAATTATAAAATTGGAGTAAAATTATATAAACTGCCTGTGCATAAGCTCTGGTAAATAGCAGCAAAGATATTTATCGAAATTCTGAAGTAGCCCTGATATTATAAAAAAAATTTTTTATTTAATGTCATCAAATTTAAAGCCTCGGTCACCACAATTTGGCAAATTTGAAAAAGACATCTTCATTGGTCATATGCCTGTAAATTGAAAGAGAAGTTTGTTATTGCTGAACTCTAATTCTAGTGCAGCATGTTGGGCCAGAGAAAAATACTAGAATAGAATGTACAGTACACTCTTAATTTAAATGTGGCTTGTTTGACGTGCCCAACACGCACTGCCTGTCCACTTTATTAGGAACACCTGTAAACCTGCACATTCATCCAGTTGTCTAATTAGCCAATCATATGGCAGCAGCACAATGCATAAAATTGCACATATGGGATAAGAGCTTCAGTTAATCTTCACATCAAACATCAAAATGGCAAAAAAGCTCCATTACATTAACCATGGCCTGCTTGTTCATGCCAGATAGGCTAGTTTTAGTGTTTCAGAAACTGCTGATCTCCTGAGATCTTCCCACACAATAGTGTGTAGAATTTACCCAGAATAGTGCAAAATAACAAACATCCTATGACCCACCAGTCTGCAGGCTGAAAGACCTTGTTTATTAGAGGTCAGTGGCGAATGACCAAGCTGGTTTGAGCAGACAGGAAGTCTATGGTACACCATAGTACACCATTGACACCTGTGAAACATGCACTTCACCCAACACAGGAGCTTGTGTGCTCTGTTTGCACTTTGCTCCAGAAGTCAGCTCAATGTATTTGCTTTGCTTTTGTTCTTGGTGTATTGCCCTTGTTTTCCATGTGTTTTTTCTGCTGCTTACTTCAGTTTTGGGTTAATAAAGCCCTGTTTATTCCATCCATGATCAGACCTAGTTCTAGATGTTTTTTAAGCTAGGTCTGTATATCATGCAATATTATACAGACTCTTCATTGATGTATTCATGGGGGTAAAAACACTGCAGCTGCCTGTTTATTTCTGAAGGAAATTTCCTGAAACACAATATTCATAATCAGTTGGCTGACAATATGAATATTGCAGTACGATAACTTGGCGATTGTATCGCACAGGCCTAGCAGAAAGCATGTTTTTGGCTGATTGTAGTGCAACCTGATGTCTTCTGCAGTTGTAGCCCATCCAGCCCCAAGGTTTAATGCTTTTTGCATGGTAAGATGCCTTTCTGCTCACCATGGTTGTAAAGAGTGATTGAGTTATATCCTTTCTGGCAGCTTGAACTAAACTGACCACTTTCCTTTGACCTCTCAAATCAAAGTATTTCCACCCACAGAAATGTCACTCACCAATGGTTTTTGTTTTTCACCCCATTCTATGTAAACTCTAGAGATTATTGACTCTATAGAGTCTAGTGGCCAGGATTCAGGGCTCCCACCACTGCGGCCCGGATTTGGATGCCAAACCCAGCCACAAGGGAGTGCACCATCTAGTGTATTTCTGAGTGCCGGTCCCAAGCCCGGATAAATGGGAGGGTTTCGTCAGGAAGGGCTTCGTCAGGAAGGGCATCCGGCATAAAAACTTAGCCAAATCAGACATGTGGACACAAATGGCTCCGCTGTGGCAACCCCTAACCGGAGTAGCCAAAAGATGATGTCTCAAAAAATTTCGGACGGGGAAAATAAGGGGCTGGAAAAGTTAGTGGTACAAAAAAGCAACAGCTGAAGGAACAATTTGCAACTAATTAGGGCAATTGGCAACAGGTCAGGAACATGACTGGGTATAAAAAGAGCATCTTAGAGTTGCAATGTCTCTCAGAAGTAAAAATGGATCACCAGTCCCACTAATACTGCATCGACAAATAGTCGTGCAATTTCAGAAAAGGCTTCCTCAGCATGAAATTGCAGAGAGGTCGAATACATCGTCTACAGTAGTACGTAACCTAATCAAAAGATTCTGAAAATCTGGAGAAATCTCTGTGCGTAAGGGAAAAGGCCGAAAAACCATACTGAATGCCCATGATATTCGGGCTCTTGGGCAGCACTTCATCACAAACAGGCATGATTCCGTAATGGATATCACAAACTTTCCAGAAAGCATAGTCAGTGAACACAATTCATGCCATACGTAGATGCCAGTTAAAACTGTCAACGAAGCAGCCGTATTTGATTGTCATCCAGAAGTTCTTGCTCTAGCCTGGGTAAGAGCTGCCAGCTGGCCACCCTGAAGAACCCCGGCAGAGAGACAAATACAAGCCTGGCCTGCTGAACCTGTTGTCCAGCTCCTGCTGATGGATTGCCACCAACTGTCACTGCGCCGGCCTGGTTTGTCCCACCCTGAGAAGGCGGCTGCAGCACCAGTGTGATTCTGTGGTTAAGTGGAAAACTGTTCTGTGGTCAGACGAATCTAAAATTGAATTTCTTTTCGGGATCCAAGGACACGGAGTCCTCTGGACTAAAGAGTAGTAGGACCACCCAGCGTGATCTCAGTTCAAAAGCCAGCATCTCTGATGGCATGGGGGTGCATTAATACATGTGGTATGGCAGCTTGCATATCTGGAAAGGGACCATCAATGCTGAAAGGTATATCCAGGTTCTAGAGCAACATATGCTCCCATCTAGACAATGTCTCTTTCAGGGAAGACCTTGTATTTTCCACCTTGACAATGACAAACCACACACTGCATCAATTGCAACATCATGGCTTCGTAGAAGAATGGTCCAGCTACTGAACTGGCCTGCCAGCTGTCCACATCTTTCACCCATTGAGAACATTTGGTGCATCATAAAAGAAAAATATGAAGACCTGGGACAGCTCAGCAAATAGAATCCTGTATCAAACAAGAATGGGATGGCATTCCTCTCTCAAAACTGAAATCCTCTCTGAGCAACTGATCATCTCAGTGCCCAGAAATTTAAGGACTGTTAAGAGAAGAGTGGATGCCACAGCATGGTAAACATGGACTTGTTCCAACTTTTTTGAGATGTGTTGCCGTCATGACATTCAGAATTACCTTATTATTTTTTCCTTAGAATGATACATTTTCTCAGTTTAAACTTTTGATATGTTTTCTCTGTTCTGTTAAAAATAAAATATGGGTTTATGAGATTTCCATGTCCTTGCATTCTGTTTTTATTTACAATTTACACAACATCCCAACTTTTTTGGAATTGGGGCCATGTATCTAGGTAGTTTCAAATGTATTTTTGTAGAGTCTTGGGGAGCTGGACTTGGAAGGGAACCCTCCATGAGGAGTTTGTGTCTCTTGACATCAGTGGTGTCTATTTCCTCCTGTGGCCAGTTCACTATTCCAGCCGGGTATCGGCTGCCTGAGACACTCTTTCATCAGTTCGTCTTGGGGGGGCCATCTTCTTGATGTATTCATTAATGTTCCTCGTTTCATTCTGTATGGTGGCTCTGACGCACACTAATCCTCGTCCCCCTTCTGTCCGTTGTTCATAGAGTCTCAGGGAGCTGGACTTCAGATGGAACCCTCCGTTCATCATTCTAAGTTTCCATGTCTTGACATCAGTGCTGTCCATTTCATCCCGTGGCCAGTTCACTCTTCCAGCTGGGTATCTGATGGTTGGTAGGATGTAAATGTTGATGGCTTGGATTGTATTCCTACCTTTTTAGCTGGCTTCTGGGCACCTGTCTGACCCTCTGGCGATATTTATCTGTGGCTGATCATCTTGTAACTGCATCCTGATAACTACTTGACTTGACCCACAGACCAATGGCATTTATTGTCATTTCACCCATATATGGGTGGCACAGTACATAGTGGAACGAGGACCTCCAAGACTGTGGTGCTACATATAAGAGCACAGAATAACAAAGTGCACATGTGCAGCATAAAACAACACGAACATGAACCAACATGAAGTACCTGTGTTCAAACATTAAAGACAGTGAAATAAAGGACATAAAGGCGGTGCGACTAACGAGAGTGCAACATTAGAAAACGTATGTGCAAAATCTGCTGAGGTAGTGGAATGTAATCCTTGTCTGTGTGTCCGTTCAATGCCTGAGGGTTAAGGATTCTGATGGCTTGGGGGAAGGACCTGTTGCACTGTCTGGCAGTGAGGGCCTGAATGCTTCGATACCTCTTGCCAGATGACAGGAGGTTAAAGGCTTTGTTTGGAGGGTGTGCAGGGTCATCCACAATGCTGGTGGCTTTGTGGATGCTGCAAGTGTGGTGAAAGTCTGATGGAGGGATGAGCGACTCAGATGAACTCAGCGGTTTGATCTGATCTGGTGAAGTTTCCATACCAGATAGTGATGCAGCTGCTCAGAATGCTCTCGATAGTCCCTATGTAGAATATGGTGAGGATGGGTTGTGGGAGATGGGCTTTCCTCAGCCTTCTCAGGAAGTTGAGATGTTGCTGTTAATGGATCAGGAGAGATTTTCTGCCAAGTGAACACCAAGGAATCTCCACAGAGGATCTGTCAAATGTTCAGTGGAGAGTGGTCACTCCATGATCTTTAGTCTTTAGAGCTTTGTTGAATTTGCACCAGTTGTTTAGCTGCTGCACCTCCTCTCTGTATGCTGGGTTTAGAGATGTGGTCTGAGTAGCCGAGGTGGGGTCAGGGCTCTGCCTGGTACATGCCGGGAATGTTTGTGTAAACAAGATCCAGTGCATTTGTCTCTCTCATTGCAAAGTCCACATATTGAAGGAATTTCAGATGGGGGAGCGTGGGTTTGGCGGATGCTGGGAGAACATTACCTGCATAACTGCATAGTACCAACTGTGAAGTTTGGTGGAGGATGGATAATGGTGTGGGGCTGTTTTTCAGGGATTGGGCTAGGTTAGTGGTTCACTTGTTGACTTACCTTGGACCACTTTTGGTAGGTCACAGTTTGGCCTTTGTCAAGGTTTATCAGATTATTAACTGTTCACTTTATTTCCCTATATATCTCAGCCTGTGACATTGTCTCAGTACCATTGTGATGAGTGTGTAAGTTTTGCCCAAATTCATGCCTACCCATGACAAATTTTGATTTATAGTGAATTTTTATTTGGTTTCTTTCGGCTGAAAATGACACAAGCCTGTGATGGACATGTAAAGATAAGATATTGTGCTAGTGATATAAATGGTAAAATCTATTCTTTATTTCTTTAAAGCCTTTATTTGCTATTACAGCAATCAAATGGTTCTTATAATTTCCAACAACCTTTTTGCATGTCTCCACTGGGATTTTGGAAGCTCCACTGCTTAGTTTTCTGGGCAGTAGGGTTTCTGCAGACTACCTGGTGTCCTCTAGAATCTTAAAGAAGCTGGCTCACCCTTCCCAACAAATAGCAAGTCAACATTTTCGATGCTAGCAATATTATGAAAACAATTGTGACCTCTTAGGCCATATATCTTAAATTGTAAGGTGAAATTTAAGATACTTTGTCAAAATATCTAATGTTAAATTCTTTCGACTGATCCAATCTGTATTCATATGGTATTCTGTTTTAACCCTTTGGAGACGGCCGGCACACCAGTGTGCCACTTAGCACGTGACGCTTTAAACGGCCAAATCAGCTCCCCAGGGATTTTGTGACCGCTTTTCTCAGTGTGAGTTTAAAGTGCTGTCTTCAATCGTCAGCTAGAACTTTGTTTGGTCCTGATACTTCATACAAAAACGAAGACCATACCTGTTTGGAAAAATTTATTTTCCTATTTGCCTATTTTCCTAATTATGGTTCCAGTGAATTTATAATTTGAAGGTAATTATTTTTTTTTTAATCACTCTGTTTGTGGGTTTTACAATAAAAAAAACTTTAGCAAACTAAATTGGATTTTCTAATTGTTGTTCAGTTTGAGTTTAGTTTATTGAAATAGTTATGAAAAGTTAAAAATTTACCATCATCGTATTCTCCAGGATGTGCTGAAAAAAAACTATATATAACACTTGTATATTACACATTTCTTCAAGCTTCATTTACTAGGCTAATTGAAGACATGCAACGAAGCCAACAAATAGAAAATTGTCACATGGTCACTGGTCACATGGTAGACTCGGTGGCTGTGAAAGCATTGCATTCCCACTACCATTCTTAATTGTGGGGATGTGTTCTTGGGATTGAATGCTTTTCCTTTCCTTCACCAAACACAAGCCTGATCCCTGTGTCCAAACAACTTCATTTTCATCTCAACTGACTAGAATTGGTCAGAATTGATGACCAAAACTATCTTCACGGTCCAAGTGAGCTTTTTTTAGAGGCTCAGTGAGCTGCTTTGTCCCGATCTTGGAGACGTAGTGTCCTCCTTGGTTGAAGTCCATGCAGATGAGCCTTGTGTAATGTCCGCTGGAGTCTCTGCCTTGAGATGTTGGTACCAGAATTGTCAGATTAGGTTATCCTTGGATTGTTGTGGGCCTTTCGCACTACCAATCTTGCAAGCCCTTTTGAGGTTTTTCACAATGTGGGACGCCTTGTACTTCTTGATTATGCTTTTTCACTGTGGTCACTGAAACTTTAACAGTTGGATATAGATTTATATACTTTCCCCATCTTGTGCGCAACCACAATGCTCAAATGGCATTTTTAGCAAAGCTCTTCAATAATAGAAAAAAAAAGTTAAAATTAATAAAGTTTTTATTTATTTTGGTTTTTTTGAAATCAGTGATTTTGATTTTTACAATTAAAAAATTTTGTCTCTGTTGCGCTTACTTGAAAATTAGTTACTTTTTTTATTTCCATTTTAGTCATTTTGCTTTAGTCATGATTTGGGCTATGTCCACAATAATACGTTTTAAGTTTAAGTTTAAGTTTTTGAGCTGCTGTGAAACTGAACATTTGGGAAACACTTCTGACCACATTTTAGTTTGAAAACGTTTTCATGTAGACAGCCAGAAATGTTGAGTTTTAGAAATGAAAATGCAGATGCCCACTGATTCTGATTCAAGTCCTGATTGGATCTTATCGGTCACAACCTATCCTTCCCTGGTTTGTCACACTCCAATGACGTGACCCTTTTCCTGAAGAAAAGAAACCTCAGCCGGTGGTTACTGCAGCATAGATAACCAAATGACAAGTGTTGCATAATTTAACAGCACAGCAGCTGCTAGCAAAGTGAGCATCTTATTATGCTACAACTGGCTGCATGTCCAGGCGGCAAGCTATTATTCAGATGATCTGCAGCTAGGCAACCAACTGCAGTGTGGACAATCTGCTTCCAATTTATACTGGCATATGCATGCCCAATGTACATGAATGGTCATGTGATTGCTTGAAAAAGCATTTCTAGAATGGAAATACCCCCATATACCTGTTTAGAAACAAGGAACATTTGTTTTTCTAATTATCAAACATGCCTTAGGGAAATGGATGTGGGACATGGATTTCCGAATTATCAATGTATTGCATTCAGGTACACACAGGACAACCAGAAACGTTTCGTATAGTTTTTTTTTTTTTTTCCTTTATTTTTGGTAAGTGTCAGTTCTATATGTTTGCTGTAGTATTACGAAGAAACTGTAAAGAATTTAGAGATGAACACTAAATCATGAACCTGTTCTTATTTAGTTTCAGCTAGTTTCAGGTACTGCGAATGCTAGTGGCTGCCACCAAGTAGTCCAGGTGTCTCAAGGCCAGGGAGGACAAAGACTGGCAGTGCCTGTTAAACTCCTGCTACAGCAACAGGTATGACAGACAGTTTATACTGGTCTTCATAGGATCAAGTACCATAATTTGTTTTCTGTAGAAATCAAGTGCTAATTAGAAATTGTTAATCCAAGCATGTATTTGCAAATTAATTTCCCTAGGGAATGTGTGCATTTATCACTTTTGTGTATATATGTGTATGTGTGTGTGTATATATATATATATATATATATATATATATATATATGATAGATTGAAGATGAATTCAATTCTCATCCTGAGTCAGGATTTTATTTATTTTTTATTTTTGCTTTAACTATGGAAAAGATGACTAGCTCAGTACTTTTAAAAATAGTAAAAATTTATAATGTGCAACCCCTGAAGCCCATTGTGCATTAAAAAAAAAAAAAAAACCTCAACTTGTTCCATCATGGGAAACATGGCATATTTTCAAGGGAAAACTGGGATGCACCTTGGGGATGAATGCAGCACTGTTGATTGTGCCTTTGAGGAAAGCATCACTTCCTACAAAACATGTAACATTCCTTCAAAATCCCACCCAAAAATTGAGAGGTGTGGCTTGTAGACAATACAAATGTAATTGCACTGGCTTTTTTGTCAGGTGTGTAGAATGAAGATTAAAGAGTACAACATAAAAAAAAAGATTGAAAGAACTTTTCTAGTATTGAAGAACCAGACCAGAGGTATCAAATGGACTTTTCATTTGTGTTTTAATTTTGGCAGTCAGTGTATCTTTCTTAATCTTTCTTGTCTTTCTTTCTCAAAATGATGCATGATTTGCAATTAAATTTGAATTGTTTCAAACTGTACACACTTATAAGGGAAATGCTATTGCAACTATGTGCTTAAATTAAAATGCTGGCATAATAATCATCAGGCAAGAAAAGTTGTCATGTACGTTAATATAAAACTTTAAAGCACATTGTAATTTTTTGGCACTAGCAAGATAATTAAAATTTACATTATTGCTTTTCTTAATGACTTCCATTTCCCAAGACAAGTGCAGCTTCTTGTTCTGGGGGTGCTGTTTCAGTGGTGAAGGTCATAAATACCTCAGCTGGATCTTCTGCCAACTCCACAACTGCCTCCCAGGGTTTACGTATTGTCAAGACCATGGAGCCCTTGCGGAAAGTGGAGACTCTGTGTAAGCAGGAGAAAGCCAATCGAATTGTGGCTGAGGCCATTGCTCGGGCTAAAGCCCGTGGTGAGCAAAACATCCCACGGGTGCTCAGTCAAGATGAATTTCCTGCTAGACAGACATCCATAGACCTGGATGGTGTTGCAAGTCCAACTGGAGCCAAGAAGAAAAATGTGGGAGGGAACAAAAAGAAGAGCCCTGCATTGGATGCAACCACTGTGAAAGCTGAAGTTGGAGAAAAGAAGGTTAAGGTGAAAAGTACTGGATCTATGGTGGCTGGAGGAGGTGGAGGCTGTAAGAATAAAGGGAAAACCAAGCCCAAGTAAGTGCGCTGTGTGTATGTGTGAGAGCATAATTTTATCATGTTTAGGAGCCAATTTTAAATGATAGTGTTACAGCTAAAATTTAAGTGATAAATTGACTATTATTCACTGCAGTGTGTTTCATTTTTTTCCAGCCAAGTACTGGTTTCAGTACGGTCAGTGGCCTTTGTTGATAATGTGTAAAATCTCTCCTAGAGAAAATTGGCACAGAATCTCCACCTAAACCTGTATACTTATCTGCAAATAGAATGGACAATACATCAGATGTTGAAACTGAGAAATTTTATTGTTTCATGGGAAATTTATGCTGTTTCTGGGACAGGGCAACAAAAGGCTGGAAAGGTTCTGTAATGCCTTTTTTTTTTTTTTAAAGAAGAAACTCCTAGTGGAGCATTTCTCATCTAATTAGGTTAATTGGCAGCAGGTCAGAGAGGCAGTCTCTCAACACTAAAGATATGAGATGACAGAGAAGTAGGCAATCTCTTTTTAGACCGATTGTGCAGGCAGGAGACAGCTGACAAGCACCTTCTCTCTCAGTGTTTAACAGACCTGAAAATCTGTTACACATTTTGCAATTTTATTTGTGTAGTGCTTTTAACAATGGACATTGGCAAAACAGCTTTACAGCAATATATAAATTCCTGTTATTCATTTTTAAATGTATGAATTTATAAATTTAATCTGCTAAATGCATTGAGCCTGCTGTGGTAGTGGCAAGGAAAAACTCCCTAAAACAAGGTGAGGAAGAAACCTTGAGAGGAGCCAGACTCAATAGGGAACCCATAATCATTTGGGAGATGCCGGATATTGCAGTTACAAATAACTCCCTTCTATAACTTCTTGTTCTATGGTCAAAAGTATAGTTGTGTAGCCAGGAAACTCATTAGTTTTCACATGGAGTCTATTTTGTTGAAGTTATCAACTGTTCTTTGACGGGGATTAGAGTGTTTATAGCTGTTGAAGTCCTCAAGTTTTCATGGCAGTTTGTAGACCTGTCATCATAGCAAATTTGTTTGCATCATCTGCAGTCCAAAGTGATATTCACAGTTTTTAAGTTCATCTTTAGACTGTCTGTATGGAGGTATCCTCAGCAGGAGAAAGTGGGTTTCCAAGGTATAGATACCTGTGCATGTGCATATTTATGCAGTTATCCTGTCAGCAAATCATGTGGTAGCAGCATAATACATGAAATTAAGCAGATACAGGTCAAAAGCTTTGATTAATGTCCACATCAAACTTCAGAATGGGGAAAAAAGATTGATCTCTGTGACATGGTTGTTTGTGCCAGATGTGCTGGTTTGAGAGTTCAAGAAACTGCATTTTCTTTCATCACATTACAGCACATTACACACTCTAGAGTTTATACCGAATGGTGCAAAAATCAAAAAACAGTGAGTGAGTGGCATTTCTGTGGGTGGAAACGTCTTGTTGATGAGAGAGGTCCGAGGAAAATGGCCAGATTGGTTCAGTCTGCCAGGAAAGATATTGTAACTCATATGATCACTCTTTACAACCATGTTGACCAAAAAAAAAAAAACATCTCGGCATGCACAAACCTTGAAACTCAGGCGGTCGGGCTACAAAAGCATCAAGACCACATTGGGTTCCACTCCTGTTAGCCAAGAGCAAGAATCGGAGGCTTTCATGGGCACAGGGTTACATCAGTATCAGCTGAAGAATTGAAAAAGCATATCACCTAGTCTTTTTCCAGTCCTCATCTGTACTGTTAAGGATCAAACTTGGCCAACATAGCCATGGTGAAATGGTTCATCAGAAATTTTTTCTTGTTTGTTTGTTTTAAACAATGGACACTATCAGACCTCCTGATTGTTTCACAGACAGATGTTTAACTGAATTGGACAATCAACCTTAATGAATCATGCATTCACATACTCTTGCTCCTCAGAACAAAAGAGATGCACTCTCAGAAGAGGGAATGTGTAAGAATGCTACTTTATTTATTTTTACCTAAGCATCTTTTTATTTAGGCTCCGTGTTCAGGGCCCATAACAATTAGTATTTTAATCGATACAAATGTATCCTGTATGCATGCCCAAACATGTTCCAGTATGATACTGCCCCTGTGCACAATGTGAGCTCCATGAAGACTCCAGGGTTTGCCAAGGTTGGAGTGGAAGAGCTCAAGTGGCCTGCACAGAGCGTGATGAATTGGAATGCTGACTACACCCCAGACCTCCTCATCTGACATCAGTGTCTGACCTCACTAATGCTCTTGTGGCTGAATGGACTTTTGTGTTTGTTGAAGATTTGAGACTAAGTTTCCTTTTCTCACAATTGTCCATCCCCATTTTGCTAACTTGCATTACATTTTGCTTTTACATAAAATTAATCTTTCAAGTTACCACAGAGCTCCTTTTAAATGCACAGTAAGAGGAGTTTCACAACAGTATTATTACTAACACCTATCCATGACTACATGTGCATGTCAATAGTTTCAATTTCGATTTCATAAGTCTGTATTAATTAACTGCTTTTTTAATTCCGAGCTAAAAATCCCTGAACCAGTTTCAATAAGTCAGTGGTCATGATGGCCTTAGGTTCTTGTTCTTTGTTGACAGGAGTGGAACCTGATGTGGTCTTCTGCTTTTGTAGCTCATTCACCTCAAGATTTAACTTGTTGCAAGTTCTGAGATGCTTTTCTGCTTACCACAGTTGTAAAGAATTCATATTTAAGGAACCAGTTTGGTCATCATCAAGGTGTTTCAGCTTGAGACCCTCTGCACACAGGATGCTTTTGTTTTTTGTACCTGTAAACTTTAGTAAACTTCAGAGAATGTTACGTGTGAAACTCCCATGAGATCTGATAATTTTGAAATACTCAAGCCAGTCCATCTGGCAGCAACAACCATACCACAGTTAAAGTACGAGATCACACTTTTCTCCTATTCTGATGTTTGATGTGCACATTTAACTAACGCTTTTGATTTTATACACAAGCAGGTGTAAAGGTGTCCCTATTAAAGTTGACAGTATGTGCATATGCATAGCACCCCTGCTGGCTGCCTGCAGAACATCCCCATGTGTTTCACTGACAAAGCAGCCTGTTTTCCCTTTCTTGCTTTTCTCATCTAAATTGGCTTTCCCTCTATAGTGTCTAATTCAAACAGTTTTCCCTATGCTGATATATGTACTTTTTTTTTCTAGTTTTAACATGTTATTCTAAAATTAAAATATGAAGTTGTGGCTGCACTTGAATGACAGAATTCCTGTGTGAGAGCAGTTAACTTCACCACACAATTTAGCGTCATTTATATACTTATTTGAACTTTTCTGGACACATCCACAAATGCAAACTATACAAGCATTTTCTATGAACATTTGAAACATTGAGAGGTTTCTTAGGAAAAGCTAAGTGCAATTGTGCTAGATACCTAGCGATATAGCAATCACTCTAGCTATCCATCCTCAATCTAGCCTCAGTCTGCATTATTGAGTCAGAATATACACACCGAGATGGATGTCTATGTACAATATGAGCAGTATTAAAATATTGAAGTAAAATATGAAGCAAATTACACAAAGAAATATGGATTTTATTTTTTTTATTAATTCTGGTCTATTTCGGTTCCATAAAGGTAAAATAAAAGAGGATTAAAGCTTGGAAAACAAAAAATATCAATATTCTACATCAGTCCTGTAATTTAACCCTCTATACCCCAGGAGAATAAAGATGAGATAAACCTTTACTCCCACAAGTGGGAAATTTTCATTGCCGTGGACAGAAACAAAGAGCAGCAGAAATTAAAACAATGGAATAAAAGTAAAATGTAGTAAAAAATACAAATGTGCACTATACAATCTAAAATATACATGCATTTGGGTACAATAGTATACCCAAACAATTGTACATGTTACATCAGAAAAATTGCACCCAAGTAAAATTGCACACAAGAGAAACTATCATGGTGTATTGGATATGTGTTTTTGTTAGTGCGTGTGTGGTCATCAGCAAGGTCTTTGTTGTGGAGTCTGTCAGCGGGTGGAAGGAAAGACCTGCGGAATCTCTCCTTCCCACATCGTGGGTGCAGCAGCCTGCCACTGAAGGAGCTGCTCATTGCTGTCAGTCTCCTGCATGGGGTGGGTGATGTTATCTAACAGGGACGACAGCTTAGCCACCATTCTCCTGTCATTCACCGCCTCCACCGGGTTCAGAGGGCATCCAAGAACAGAGCTGGCCCTCCGGATCAGCCTGTTCAGTCTCTTTCTGTCCTCAGCAGAGATGCCACTGCCCCAGCAGACCACACCGCAAAAAATGGCTGATGCCACTACAGAGTCATAAAAGGTGTTCAAGAGTGGGCCCTTCACTCCAAAAGACCTGAGCCTCCGCAGCAGATACAGCCTGCTCTGTCCTTTTTTGTAGAGTGCGTTTGTGTTACGAGTCCAGTGCAGTTTATTGTTCAGATGAACACCAAGGTAGCTCTCCACAGCCTCAATGTCCATGCCTTGGATGTTCAGTTGTTGTAATTGAGGATGTTTGTGCCTGCGGAAATCTACCACCAGCTCCTTGATTTTTCCAGTGTTTATCTGGAGGTAGTTCTGCTGGCACCAGTCCACAAAGTCCCGGCTCAGTTTTTTGTACTCCCTGTCATCCCCATCAGTGATGAGGCTGACTATTGCAGAGTCATCAGAAAACTTCTGCAGGAAGCAGTTTGTGGTGTTGTGTGAGAAGTCTGCAGTGTAGATGGTGAAGAGGAATGGTGCCAGAACTGTTTCCTGTGGGGCCCCAGTACTGCAGACAACCCTGTCCGAGACACAGTGTTGTGTTCTCACATACTGTGATCAGTTGGTGAGGTAGTCCAATATCCATGTGGTGAGGTGATGGTCCACACCTGTGTGCTCCAGCTTGTCCCTCTGGATAGTGGGTTGGATTGTGTTGAAAGCACTGGAGAAATCAAAGAACATGATTCTTACAGTGTTCCCAGCAGTCTCCAGGTGAGGGAGGGAACGATATAGGAGGTGGATGATGGCATCATCCATGCCAATGCCAGGCTGGTAGGCAAACTGAAGTGGGTCCAGTGATGAGCTCATCAGGGGCCGAAGCTGAGCAAGCACCAGCCACTCCAGGGTCTTCATCAGGTGGAATGTCAAAGCCACTGGCCTGTAGCTGTTGAGGTTCTTGGGATGTGAAGTCTTTGGCACTGGTACCACACAAGGTTTTCCAGAGCTGTGGTGCTCTCCCCAGCTTCAGGCTAAAGTTGAAGAGGTGTTCCTTCACCCCACACAGTTGATCCGTGCAAGATTTAACAACCCTTGACTCCCCATGGTCATCACAAAGCACATCCCACATGGTAGACTCAAAACAGTCCTTTAGAGCTCTCCTCCGAACATCTCTGACTGGTGGCTCCCTGCGCAATAAGGGCTCATACACGGGGACAAAGTACACCAGGTCTGATCTTCCCAGGGGAGGGAGAGGTGATGAACTGTATGCCTCTTTTGTGTTAGCATACAGTAAGTCCAGTGTTTCATTATCTCTGGTAGGGCAAGTCACATACTGGGTGAAAGTGCGCAGTGTGGAGTCCAGAAATGCATGGTTGAAATCACCTGATATTTTGAACATGGCCTGGGAGTGCTGTGTTTGCAGTCTGCTGACCACCGAGTGGAGAGAGTCACAGGCTGCTTCCGCGTTGGCCGAGGTGGGGACATATGCCGTTATCGTGATAACATGCGAAAATTACCTTGGAGGGTAGTATGGTCGCATGCTAATGGCTAACAGCCCAATGTCTCTACTGCAGAGTTGCTCTTTCACTGTGATGTGCCCAGGGTTACACCATCTGTCATTCACAAACACTTTCAGCCCCCCTTTTACCGCTCTCCCTCGTTCTGTCCGCCGGCAGCAGCTGGAAGCCGGGCAGCGCCGCACTCGTGTCCAGAGTTAGTGGTGTTAGCCAGGTCTCCATTAGCATCATGATGCTACACTGCCGGAATTCAGTCTGGAACAGTGTCTATACATTTATCTATATATACCCCTAATGAGCAAGCCTGTGGCGACGGCGGCAACTCCCTGAGATGGCAAAAGGAAGAAACCTTGAGAGGAACCAGACTCCAAAGGGATCCCATCCTCATTTGGGTCAC
>JAQQZR010000001.1:19471605-19489457 GCA_030068235.1 Notoglanidium macrostoma | reverse complement strand
TATTATTTTATATATATTATTATTTTATATTTATATATAAAACATCCCTCCACCTCTGCTCCCTTGATGTGGATGGGAGTGTGGCCTCCTCCCTGCAGTCTCCTGTAGTCCACGATGAGCTCCTTAGTTTTGCTGACATTGAGCAGCAGGTTGTCGTGGCACCATGATGTCCGGGTGCTCGTCTCTGCCCTGTATGCCGACTCCTCTCCATCAGATGATGGTGGTGTCGTCTGCAAATTTGATGGTGTTGGAGCTGTGTGTTACTGTACAGTTGTGGGTGAACAGGGTGTACAGCAGGGGGCTGAGCACACATCCCTGGGGGGCACCAGTGCCAAGTTCAGTGTGGATAAGGTGATGTTGCCTATCCGAACCACCTGAATTCTGTCCGTCAGGAAGTCCAGGATCCAGCTGCACAGGGAGGAACTGATGTTCAGGTCACGGAGCTTCATGACAAGTCTGGATGGTATGATGGTGTTGAAAGCGGAGCTGTAGTCGATGAACAGCATCCTCACGTATTTGTTTTTCTGGTCAAGGTAGGAGAGGGCAGTGTGAAGTGCAATTGCTATTGCATCGTCTGTAGATCTGTTAGACTTGTAGGCAAACTGGAGCGGATCAGGTTAAGCAGGGAGTAAAGATGTGATGTGAGCTTTGACTATGCACTTCATGGCAATGGAGGTGAGTGCTACTGGGCAATAGTCATTTAGGTAGCACACATTAGTTTTCTTTAGGACAGGGATGATGGTGGTCCTCTTAAAACATGTTGGGACAGCAGACTGGAGCAGGGAAAGGTTAAAAATATCTGTGAAGACATCTGCTAGCTCGTGGGTGCATGCTTTGAAAACACGACCTGGGATGTTGTCTGGTCCAGGAGCTTTCCATGTGTTTACTTCTCTGAAGTATTTTTACACATGTCTGCCTGAGATATCTGAGGAGGGCAGCTGTCCTCTTCCAGCAAAGAGATAGATCTCCTGAGATAGGTGTTTATCAAGATGTTCATAGAAGGTGTTCAGCTCATTGGGTAGAGAAGCATTTACCTCCCCCACTCTGCAGCTCATTCCCTTGTAGTCTGTGGTGGTCTTCAGTCCACTCCACATGTCCCTGATGTTGGAGTTGCTGTAGCAGGATTCCACCTTTTCTCTGTACTGTCCCTTGGCCGTTTTTATTGCTTTTCTGATCGCATACCGGAATGTTTTGTACTCAACAAAATCTTGGGTCTCCGGATTTAAAGGCTGCAACCCGTGCTCTGAGAGCAAGAACTCTGTGCTAGTTTCTAGTTACTGCTCATCGCTTGTGGAGTTTGTGACTGTTCGAAGCCATTTTATTTACCTCGGGAATTCACCACCGTGCTCATTGTTGGAGTGTACATTCCCCCCAGCGCTAATGCTATAGCGGCGCTCTGTGAGCAGTACAAGGCTATTAGCAAGCTGCAGAATGCACACCCCGATGGACTGTTTATTGTTGACTGAGATTTCAACCATGCAAATCTAAAGTTCAAATTCCATCTGCATGTGAACTTTGCAACGAGAGGGACAAACGCGATGGATCTTGTTTACACAAACATTCCCGGCGCATACCGAGCGGAGCCCAACCCCCACCTCGGCTACTCTGACCACATCTCTGTTATGCTAATGCCAGCATACAGACTGCTCATCAGATGCACCAAACCAGTTCTGAAGCAGCTGAGAACCTGGCAAGCAGGAGCCATCTCTGCTCTTCAGGATTGGTGACGACACCAACTTGGAGGAGTACACTTCATCAGTGACCAGCTACATCAGCAAGTGCGTAGATGTCACTGTCCAAGACCATCATTAGACGATCCAACCAGAAGCTGTGAATGACTGTAGAGATGCATGAGCTGCTGAGGACCCGTGACACCACCTTCAGAGCAGGTGACAAGGCAGCCCTAAGAGGGCCAAACTGTCTCAGGCCATCAGAGCAGCAAAGCACACGCACGACCAGAGAATCCATAGCCACTTTCAAGACCACGGCGACACGCTGTGCATGTGCCAGGGAATCCTGGCCATCACTGACTACAGGACAACTATCTTCTTGATAACTATCTTCAACTGCTAAGATGTTCTTACTGACCCCTTTAACATCTCCCTGAGCACTGCTGTCATTCCGAAGTACTTCAAAGCCAATGCCATCGTTCCTGTGCCAAAGAAGTCTTCAGTGTCTTCACACCCATCAAAACCCTGCTGCCTCCCTCACTGGACCCCCTGCAGTTCGACTATCGCCACAACCGGTCTACAGACGATGCTATTGCCACCACCCTACATCTGGCTCTCAAACACCTGGACAACAAGGACACTTGTGTACGAATGTTGTTCCTAGACTTCAGTTCAGTATTCAACACAATCATTGGGAAGCTGAGCCTGCTGGGCCTGAACACCCCTCTCTGCAACTGGATCTTGGACTTCCTGGTTGAGAAACCTCAATCAGTCTGGATTGGGAACAGTATCTCCAACACCACCACACTGAGCACTTGGGCTCCCCAGGGCTGTGTGCTCAGTCCACTACTGTTCACGCTGCTGACTCACAATTGTGCTTCAATGCACAGCTCAATCCACTTCATGATGTTTGCTGATGACACAATCGTGGTGGGTCTTCTCAGCAAGAACGACGAGTCAGCATACAGAGAGGAAGTGCAGCAGCTAACGGACTGGTGCAAAGTCAACAACCTGTCTATGAACGTGGATAAAACCAAAGAGATGATTGTTGACTTCAGAAGAGCACAGAGTGACCACTCCACTGAACATCGAAGGATCCTCTGTGGAGATAGTCAAGATCATCAAATTCCTTGGTGTTCACCTGGTGGACAACCTCTCCTGGTCCCTCAACACCAGCTCCATAGCAAAGAAAGCCCAGCAGTGTCTCTACTTCCTCCGAAGCCTGAGGAATACCCATCTCCCACTACCCATCCTCGTAACAGAGGGAGTATTGAGAGCATTCTGAGCAGCTGCATCAGACTAGTATGGAAACTGCACCGTATCGGACCGCAAGACCCTACAGCGGATAGTGAGAACAGCTGAGATCGGCGTCTCTCTCCTCTCCATCTCAGACATTCACCACACACTTTGTATTTGCAAAGCCACCAGCATTGTGGAAGAGTCCACACAGCCCTCACACAAACTCTTCACCCTCCTACCATTTAGCAAGAGGTACCGAAGCAATCGGGCCCTCATTGCCAGACTGTTACAGCTTCTTCCCTCAAGCCATTAGACTCCTGAACACTCAGTGACTGGACACACACACACACACACACACACACACACACACACACACACACACACACACACACATACATACATATACATATATATACATACATATATATATATATATATACATACATATATATATATATATATATATATATATATATATATTTAGATGGAGAGAGAGAGAGAGGAACAGCTGAGATATTGCACAAAACCGTCAAGCTCCCAGGCCTCTGGTAGAGGATCCGAGGTTGAAGCCTTGCATACATGACATGGGGAGATAAGAGTAGGATTTTGTGTGTGTGTATTTGTTTGGATGTGTATGTATAAAAAGGAAAATTAACATCAACTGGTACTCTTACCAGTTTACCTGGAAGAGGACCTAAGTTCATTTTGACCACCATGTACAGTGAGGAGGATGGTAAGAGAGGCAAAAAGTCTCTAAGGTTCACTGTTGGCGAATTACAAGGAAAAAGGAAAATCTTGGGGTTACCAAGTCTTTGAAACCACCATTGGATGCTACCTCAATGCCAACAGATTATTTATAAGGTATGCCAGGAAAAAAAAGCCTTTTTTTTTCCAGTTAACCACAAATGTATGTCTCAACCACAAATGTATGTCTCAACCACAAATGTATGAAATGTAGAAAAATGCTACTACAATTTTTCTGGAACCATGTTCTGATGGAACAAAAATGGAAAATAAACACTCAAGGTGAGTTTGGCATAAAAAGAAGGATGACCGTAATGAAAAGAACCTTCTTCCAACTGTAAAATATGGTGGAGGTTCTTTGATCATGTAGGGCTGTTTTCCTTCCAAAGGCCCTGGAATCCTTCCTAGGGTATATGACATCATGGACTTCAGGAAATACTAGGACATGTTCAATGAAAATCTGTCTGCCTCTCTGAGGAAACTAAAACTGGGTCATCATTGGACTTTCCTGCAGGACAATGATCTGAAGCATATGTCCAAATCAACACAAAAATGTTTAACTGACCACAAAATCAAACTTCTGCCAATGCCATCTCAGTCCTGTCACCTGAACCCCATTGAAAACCTGTGGGCTGGCCTGAAGAGGAGAGTGCATTAGAGAGGAATTGGAACCTTGGATGATGAGGGATTCCTAGCGGAACATTGCATCACCATGCCTCCCCCGGCTTGCCTTCTTTCTGTAGTATATCCTGATGCCATCTCTTTCACATGTAAGTGACACACATGCACGCAGCTGTTCACATTATGTAAAAGAAATCATGATTCGACAGACTAGGCCACTTTCTTTCATTGCTCTCTGGTCCAGTTCTGATGCTCACATCCCCATTGTTGGCACTTTCAATGGAGGACAGGTGTTAGCATGGGCACTACACCGCCCCATACACAGCAAGCTATGATGTACAGTGTTTTCTGACACCTATCATAGCCAGCATTAACATTTTCAGCAGTTTATGCTTGAGTGGCTCTTTTGTGGGATCGGATCACACAGGCTATCCTTTGCTCCCCACGTGCTTCAGTGAGCCTTGGATGCCTGTGACCCTGTCACCAGTTCACTGGTTGTTGGACCACTTTTGGTAAGTACTAAGCACTTCCACTTGATACTGGGAACTCCTCAAAAGACCTGCGGTTTTAGAGATGCTCTTACTCGTCTAACCTTTACACTTTGGCCCTTGTCAAACTGCTCAGATCCTTACACTTGAGTGTTTTCCTGCTTCCAACTCCTCAACTTCAAAACTGAGTCTGTCTAATGTATCCCATCCATTGACCAGTGCCATTGTAACAAGATCAGGAAGCTGAGAACACAGTAAGCATGTGGTTACCAAAGATTGATGTCTGCTTTTATTAATGTTGATTTCTGATACAACATTCTAATGGCAGTAGGTGCATTGGGATTATTACCCAGTTGCTTAACTGTGAACCTAATAACTGTGGAAAATGGTGGTGGTGGTGGTTATTAAATTTTCATGTTCTAAAATAACTTAATGTTCCAGCAGAGAAAGTATGAACCTAAAGTGCATTACCCGGGCACAATTTTAAGTAATTGAAACCAGACTCAAAAAGGAGCCAATTCTCTTCTAGAGCACGTAGACGAACAATATTAAATGTGATAAAGTTACAGAATGTTTGGTTTAAGCATCTTGTGATTTGGAGGAGTAAGGTTTTTATAATGGCAGCTTTTGGTTAGATGTAAGTCTCTAGGATATTTTGAATCACAAGTTACAAAAAATCTCCAAGCCGAAGAAGCAGGCCTAGTGGATCGTTTATTTATTTCATGATTTAATTGCACAGTTTTGTATTAAATTAAACGCTTCCAAAAAATTAGTAAAAAAAATTTTTACCATTGTTTTGTTATGTGGTTGATATCTGTCTGATTTTATTGTTAAGGTGATTTTTGTTAGCCTATTAGCTTTTAAAAATGAAATCAGCATTCCATTTCACAAATTTTTGTTGAATGCCACAGTACATAAAGTATTGTTGCTCACCGTGCTTTTTTTTTTTTTCCCAAAGGAGTAATTGCTGGAAGAAAATTAACTGTCTGTCATCTTATTTTCCAATCACAGGAGCATAAAGTGCTGTTAACAGGCACGCCTTTGCAGAATACTGTGGAAGAATTGTTCAGTCTGTTGCACTTCTTAGAACCTGCACAATTCCCTTCCGAGACGGAGTTCCTGCGTGAATTTGGCAATCTCAAAACTGAGGAGCAGGTAAACTGATATATGTGCAAACCCTTGCATACGTATTAGACCTACTTTAAAAAGAACCTCAATAGGTATCACTATATAATTTCATCATCTCATTAGGTACAGAAATTGCAGGCTATTCTGAAACCCATGATGCTACGCAGATTGAAGGAGGATGTGGAAAAGAACTTGGCACCGAAGCAGGAGACCATTATTGAGGTATGAATCTTAATATATCCAACACTTTGATTTCTGCTTAATTTTAATATTTGAATCCATAAGAATGTCAAAGTTACTGAACAACAACTCGATCTGAAGATCTGCTGTAGCAGCATATGTTCTGCTGTCATTTAAAATTCAAGGAGTGAAAATATCCATCCTGATCTTTGCATTAGTGTCTTCTGCCATCACTGTATCAATGCATGTTTAACAATCTGATGGTTAATAAAAAATATTTGTATTGATTTTAGTGATTTTAACACTATACAAACTATATTTAACACTTACAAAAATATATAAACTTTGGATATGCATTTTTAATTTATAAATTTGACCCTAACAAGCAACCCAGAGGTGAAAGAAAAAGAAACCCATCCTCACCTGGATGACCCTGGATAGTGTGATTGAAAAGAATTTCTTCAGAGCATGAATCATTTCTGAATTCATTGTTTTAACCTAAAGTCTGTAGTATTGAACCGAATTACATATTCAGTGATGACCTAAGTGCAAACTGTTTTTATCAATCACAGTCCTAATGTTATCCAAGGAAGAACATAGGAAAACATATGCTTTTAATTAATTTTAATTCTTTATTTTTAAACTGCTTTATTTATAAACTACTGTGTACTCATGTACAATCACTGAAATGGTGTGCACAGTACTTTAAACTAAATGAAAAGGTTTAGCTTTCTAAATATTTAAGTGCCAAGTTATTTTTTCTTTAGGTGGAGTTGACTGATGTGCAGAAGAAGTACTACCGTGCTATTCTAGAGCGTAACTTCAGCTTCTTGAGCATGGGAGCAAATCAGAACAGCAACGTCCCCAATCTTCTTAACACCATGATGGAGCTCCGCAAATGCTGCAATCACCCTTATTTAATTACAGGTCTCTGTCTTAAACCCTATTTATTCCTGGTTATTTCATCTCACTTGTATCTGGTTTGTTAAGCTGATTGTTTTAAACCCGGTTTTATTAGTCATGACGAAATCTCACCTACTAGCTAGTTCTCCCCATAACCATAACAGTGACCAGTTTGGGAAGGTGAGGAATAACATGCTTTCAAGACCCGTGAAGTCAAACACTTCATCGTTTTAAACTACTGCTCATTCTGTATGTTGTATGGCAGCTGAACACACCTTCGTGGAAAAGCACTTACAGTGCAGTTCCACATAATTGAACTCCCAGATGGGGAAAGAGTAATGCCATCCTTCCCATTAGGTGCCAATTATACTATCTTGGACTCATGGCCATCTAAGGCTGCGGCATCATCAAGACTTGTGCTCTCCTAATAGTACAGCAAATGCTTTTCTGTTGCACCTTTTAGAAGCCCTCTTTATTAGATTAACCATATGCATGTTCTTTTCAGTCAACTGCATCTACAGTTGGGCAGATTGCTGCATCGTGCATAATTTGTAAATCAGCTCATAACACAGGAAATGATCAAATGTTATCTTTTAATTTTTATCAGTTATCTTATCAGCACCTTATCTTCAAAGGTGCCAGCCTTTGCACTTAGACTGTGCTTATTATGACTTAATGTAATGGGAGACGTTTTGATGAAATATACACTGGCATTTTGTGTGTACTCTAGAAGTAGATATGATTCTGATATTCAAGATGCATGAAGTGACCAAGTATAAATAAGGTCTAAGACACTCTCACTATCCATTTTTATCGCTGCATGTGTTTTATGCTTTAAGCAGAGCAAATTTGTTATCATTGGGCAATACTTTATTTAATAATGTATTATTGCTGGCATGGGATTTACTATTTGTCCTTTCAAGTTTGAACATGGCAATTTATCATATCACATTTAATTACTTGTGTGTGTGTGTGTGTGTGTGTGTGTGTGTGTGTGGTTCTGTTCAGGTGCTGAAGAGAAAATAGTAGCAGAACTTAAGGAGGTGTACAATGCCTCAGCTCCAGACTTCCACCTTCAGGCCTTAGTGCGCTCATCAGGGAAACTGGTCCTCCTAGATAAGTTGCTGCCTCGTCTTAAGGCTGGTGGACACAAAGTGCTTATCTTCTCCCAGATGGTGCGCTGTCTTGACATTCTAGAAGATTATCTCATCCACAAGAGGTAGAAAAAATAATTTAAAAACCATTTCATTTTAAACTGGTGCAAAAATTCACAATTAAGCTGAAGGTCTATTTTACTGAATAGTTCTCTTAAACGAATATAAAAAGTTTCAGTTATATAAAATTACAAGATGAAGTAATGAGGAAAAAAACAAATGAGATATAAAATAAACTGTATCCTAAAATAATTTTTCAGCTTGTTGATTGCATTGGTTATTTAGCTGGAAGCAGCTCATCAGGCCAGAAAGTGCTAGAGAGGTCAGAAAGGGGTTTTTCCCCCATTAACCCTTTCTGTTCTGATTAGCGACTTATAACATCATAAAAAGAATTACCGCTGAAAACACAATATTTACAGACAAATTAATGGCGAAAAGTGTGTTTATTCTCTACTTCAAGTTCAAAATGGATGATCTATACTGATCTGAGTTGGCTCCATGGTGCTGGTCAAAATTGGTAAAGTGAAGCTACAAAACAATATCGGCACTGTAACCTTGTTGTCTTATAGGAATAAACTGATCACTGGTTAAGCTTTAAAAGGTAACAGTCATTGACATTTAGTCATGTTTGTTGCTTATCCAGACCTTTGTGAACAGGAAATATAATTGTACCTTTACTCATTTTTGTTAACTACTCCTGCTCAAAAAGCAAACATTTCTTTGAAAAATATGACTTGCTGCTATAATTGTGTCGTGACATGAATCAAATCGTGTTCAGTTTTATGGCAAACCTATTTTGGAGTTGTAGTTCAAAGTTTTCAGTCTAGTAAGTTCTTTAAATCTGTCCTTTTTGAGGTGTTGCCAATTAGATGCATCCTTTGCTTTCACATCTGTGTGTTTTTTCTCAGTTTCACTATAAAAATGGACTGACTGAGAAATGTGACAGAACCTTGTCAGAAATCTGCTATTTTGATCTTGTGTCCAGTGCAGATGAGGCACAGCAATAGCCAGGGGTCTATTCATAAAACTGAACAAATGCTATACAGTAATACAATATGCAAAAGTTGGTATGTAGCCAGAAGATACAAACCTTAGCAATAATACTTTGTGGGCACCTAACCATAACAATTGTGTATATGCTTTTTGAACATCCTTTTCCCGATTTAGTCTACCCTTTGCTGTTATATTAACTTCCACACTTCGGGGAAGGCTTTCCAGTAGCTTTTGAACGTGCTTGTGGGTATTTGCCCATTCAGTCTCCGTAGCATTCATGAAGTCAGACACTGATGTTGGGTTAAAAGGCACGGGGTAGAGTCCGCATCTCAGTTTATCCTGAAGGTGTTCACTGGGGTTGAGGTCAGGCCACTTGAGTTCCTTCATTCCAATATTGGCAAACCATGTTTTTATCGACCTTGCTTCGGCTTGTGCATAGTGGCATTGTCATATCCCCCTTAGTTCAAGTGAAAGCGAAATTATAATGCTACAGCATTCAATGACATACCATGAAAATGTGTGCTCCTAACTTTGTGGCAAATGTTTAGGGATGAACCACACATGGGTGTGATGGTCAGGTGTGCACAAACTTTGGCCATATAGTGAAGTTGTCTCCTAGTGTAAACTATAATAGCTTGACATGTAGAAATAGCACAATACTATGGTGAGTAAGATTTATTTTATTGGCAAGGTTACAGGATGTCCGTCAACGTTATTCACTTAATTTTACCAGATATCTCTACGAACGCATTGATGGTCGAGTAAGAGGGAACCTACGTCAGGCAGCCATTGATCGCTTCAGTAAGTCAGACTCTGACCGGTTTGTCTTTTTGCTGTGTACCCGCGCTGGAGGACTGGGTATTAATCTGACTGCTGCGGACACTTGTGTTATATTCGACTCTGACTGGAATCCACAGAATGACCTTCAGGTGAGAGTTTGCACAGCTCCCTCTTTTCATATAATTATGTAACGACTGAGATTTTATTATTATTATTTTTTTTTATTGTTTTCAAGACTTAATCTTTTTTTGCCCATTCTACTTGCAATTTGATTTCCAGGGTCTTAGAGTACAAATGCTCAAGAAGTAAATTTTTCATATCTTCCTATGCTGGCCATGGTTGTTATGTTAAAGTTTTACAGTAAGGTATTTGACGCTAAAATTACCTCAAGAAATTTTTTTAATGATTGCTGCTCCTAGCAGGTCGTCATATTTGGTGCACGTTTGTTCACATATGGTCCACTTTAATAGGAACACCTGTTCATTAATGGTTATCCAATCAGCCAATCATGTGGCAGCAGTACAATGCATATGATGCAGATACAGGTCAAGAGCTTCAGGTAATGTTCACATCAAACATCGGAATGGGGGAAAAAGTGTGATATCGCTAACTTGAACCATAACATGGTTGTTGGTGCCAGATGGGCTAGTTTGAGAATTTCAGAGGTTACTGATCTCCTGATCAGTCATTTCTACTGATGTCTCACACAAACCTCTCGAGAGATTGCACAGAATGGTGTGAAAAATAAAAAACATCCTGTGTATGCAGAGTCTGTAGATCAAAACACCTTGTTGATGAGCGAGATCAGAGGAGAATGACCTGATTTGTTTGTGGTGACAGGAAGTCTATAGTGAATCAAATCACCCTTTACTGCTTTATTTAGCAGAAAAGCATCTCAGAATGCACAGCATGTCAAGCATTGAGGTGGATGCCTGCAACGGCTGACAACCACATGAAGTTCCCCTCCAGTCAGCCAAGAACAAGAATCTGAAGATATCATGTGCACAGACTAATTGAAAAGGGGCAGTTGAAGAATTAAAAAGATCCATCCAGTTTGGATGAGCCTGTGCCCATGACACATTTCTTTTCTTAACTGACAGAAGTGGAACCCAATGTGCTCTTCTGCTGTTGTAGGTCGTCTACATCAAGGTTTGATGTAGTGTGCATACTGAGATGATTTTCTGCTCACCATGGTTATAAAGAATTGGTTATTTGAGTTGCTATATCCTTCCTGGTAGCTGAAACCAATTTGTTTTTTTGCACCTAGAACTAATTTTTTTTTAAATCAAAGATTTTTTTAAAATCTAGAACCAATTGTCTGTGAAATTTCCAGGAAATCAGCAGGTTCTGAAATCGTTCCCGAAACTGTCACAGAGATCACACTTTTTTTTCCCCATTCAAATATTTGCTGTGAACATTAATTGAAAATCTTCATCAGTTTTTACAAGAATTGGTGTTGTGCTTTTGCCACATGATTGGCTGATTAGATAACTGCATGAATGACCAGGTATTCCTTTTAAAGCGGACTGTGAGTGTAGTCTAGGATAATGTATTTGTGATGTCTTATTTAAATAAAATATAACTGCCATGACCTTGACTTATACAAGACATATGTCCATGTCATTCTAATGATGGTCTTTAGCAACCTGAATTATTCTCAGTATTCATGGTCTTTCAGGGATTATTTTAACTGAAAATGGCTGCGCTGCCTGAGGGCCCGAAGATCACGGCCATCCGATATTGATTTACGGCGTTGTCCCTTGCATACAGAAATTTCTCCAGATTCTCTTTTAGTACGTACTATAAATGATGAAATACCCAAATGCTTTTCAGTTTCACGTTGAGGAACATTATTCTTAAATTCTCATTATATTCTCATTTAAACAAAAATATGCTCATTATTCTTGTTACACTGTTTGCCCACACCGTCTTTTAGAGTGGTGCACCTCTCCCTGTCTTTACTGCTGAGATGCTCTGCTCTCTGGGGTGCTCTTTTTATGCCCAATCATATTACTGCCCTGTTGCCAGTTAAACTGATGAGTGAAATATATATTTTTTTTAACATTACACAACTTTTCCGAAACATGTTGCTGGCATCAAGTTCAAAATAGCATATCTTTTTCATAAAACAATACAATTTCTTAGTTTCGACATTTGATGTGTAGTCTTTGTTCTCTCTTCAGGTAAACTTAGTTTTGCTTTTGGTTTCTGCAAATCATTACTTTCCGTTTTTATTTTTTTCTACCCAGCATCCCAACTTTTTTGGAAACAGGCTTGTATTGTATTGTATTGTATTGAGATTGTAACCAATCTCAATCTTTTCATCATTTATGCTGATTGTCAGCATGCACCACAGCGTTGCAAAGGCAAGAAATAAAAAAACATTTAAATGTGTTATCAGGCTGAATCTTTTTTTTTTTTTTTTTTTTTTTTTTTTTGTCCCCCTCTGTTTGAACTTTTTCTCTTTTATGTTTTAATGCGAGCAGTCTTATTATTAACGCTATATGTACATCTGGAAGATTTAAAAGGGACATCCACTAGACAGTGTCAGTCAAAACATCCCAGTCCATCAGGTTTCCAACTCAAACTGTGAAATTAATTTATTCCCAGCTGCATTAAACACACTGACAAACTCCAAACTTAAATCATAAATCAAAACATTCTCATCTTACTCCAGAAATTACAACCCTGATTCCCAAAAAGGAGGGACACTGTGAAAAACATAAATAAAACCAGAACGCAATGATTTGCAAGTCCTTTGTGACCTATTTGCAATTGAATACAATACAAAGACAAGATATTTACTTTTCAAGCTGAGAGAATTTATTGGGTTTTACAAATATGCACTCATTCTGAATTTGATGCCTGCAACACATTCCAAAAAAGTTGGGACAGTGGTAACAAAAGACTTGGAAAGTCATGGAATGCTCAAAAAAACACGGGTTAGGAACAGGTTAATAAAAGGGACTTCCTCGTTCACAAGCAGTGATGGGATGAGGTTCACGTACAGTTTGTCAACATTTCATTTTCTCAGCATACAGTTGCAAGAAATGTAGGGAGTTCACCATCTATGGCTCGGGACTACTTCGGAAAGCCATTGTTTGGAAAACCATTGCCATCTACAAATGCAAAGCAAAAGCAATGTATCAACAACATCCAGAAATACCGTTGACTTCTTTGGGCCTAAACTGAGCTGGACTGATACAAAGTGGAAAGTGTGCTGTGGTCTGACAAGTCCACATTTCAGATTGTTTTTGGAAATCATGGACGACATATCTTCTGGACTTAAAGAGGGAAAGGACCATCCAGCTTGCTACCAGTGCAAAGTTTAAAAGCCAGCATCTGTGATGGTATGAGCTATAGTGACCATGGCATGAGTAACTTGCACACCTGTAAAGGCATCATTAATGCTGAAAGATGCATACAGGTTTTGGAGCAACATATGCTGCCGTCCAGACATCCTTTACAGGAATGTCCCTGCTTATTCCAGCAAGACAATGCCAAGCCACATTCTGTATGTGTTACAACAGTATGGCTTTGTATTAAGAGTGTGGGTACTAGATTGGCCTCCCTGCAGTCCAGACACATGTGTGGCACATTATGAGTGCAAAGTGTGACAACGGAGACTCCAGACTGTTGAGCAAATGAAGTCGTTTATCAAAAAAGAACGGAAAAGAATTTCATTTTCAAAACTTAAAATTAGTGTCCTCAGTTCCCAAATGCTTATAGAGAGTGTTTCTCAGTGTCAAGGAAGGATCCTTCAAAGGATGCATTTCAAAGATGCCACGTCATCGAATGTTGCTGAGGGTCTGACCCGATGTGTAGAATCCCTGTCGAGGAATTTTCAGGGATGCAAGTGTGGATCCTTGGTGCTGATGAATCATCCGCAATTGGTGCTTTCGGACCAAACAGTTCTAGGGACTTTTTGATCGGCAATACCCACGGGGAGCCCCCTGAAAACTATACACCTTCACTGGCTTTTTTTCTGTTTGCATTCGCACCGCCAGTAGGAACGCTGCAGAGACGTAAGTGGCACTGTATTCCCTCTGTCGCATATAGGCTGAATGAGGTCTTCACGGTCACGCCATTTATCCGTGTGTGTTTGGGTTTTTTTTTTTTTTTTTTCTTTCAATTTTAACACTAATGTTAAGATGTGAAGATACGAAGATTTCTTATATAGACGTATATAAGATCTCACTACACTTGCTGTACTGGACCACACACATCTCTCGTGGTTCCCATTGTACTGGGAAAGTACGTACTCTGAAGTAGGAGCTAAAAAATGTCCCTAAAACAGCATATGAAAAATGAAAATTGAAAAGTTCGTCTGGTGCAAAAGCATCCACAAGCACACGTCAAGGTTGAACCTTTTCATTGGCGCACCTGGGAATTGGCAAGAGGAAACCTTGATAACACAATTATATATCTGAAAAGTTTTACTTTCATAAACATAAATTTTTGCTTAAGCTATACCTCACTTTCATGTTTTCAAGGAAGAAATGGAGAAATATTAAAAACTCTATTAAAACTTTGAGACTGTGCTCCAATTTTAATGTTTTCACTCCAGTAATTTTCTATTTATTTATGTTGGTCCTGGCATATTTCATTTAGTTTTTTTCTTATTCCATTTGCTTGTTTATCCCTATATTTATATTTACTGTATGTGTATTTGCTTATGTATGTGCTTGCAGTGACTTGTGATTGATTTAATAAAATAAAAACCTTGTTAATATGACTGTGATTAATATGAAGAACCAGATTAATAGGAAGCATCAGGCTGGGGTATGTTTTTACTGTGGGAAACCATACTTTTGAAATGCAGGGAATATGCAGAAGAAAGGATCTAGCTAAAGTGGCAAAATGTGGGATTACATTAATAGCATGTTGATATAATCACCTGACTAGTCCATGAATAAAGCTTATTTAACATTTATAAGAATGACTGGTCTTGCAAATAAAAATAAATTTTCTTTTTTCTGTATTTATTTTTTTTATTATTATTATTTAGATGTAAATTTTCCCCGACGTATCATCACCTCAGTCCTGCAGATGGCAGTAATGTGCTAAGATTGCAATCTGCTAGTAAACAACTCAACAGATCATGCATAGTTGCACACTTTCTAGACGTGTGTGTGTGTGCGTGTGTGTGTGTGTGTGCGCGGTCTTGAAATTGTGCAGTAATCATCAGGTATTTTCATCTTTTTTCTTTACAGTTTCAGCATGATGGAGAATAAAGAGGCAAAATAGATTATTTCAATACAGTTGTTCAATATGTATATTTACCTCAAATCCTTATCCTTAAAAAGAGGTTTATGGTGATGTACATTGTGCCATCAGCACACATTTTCACAAATTATTATTATTTTTTTATTTTAAGTTTTGTTTTTGCTGATCATTAATTGTAATGATACCTAAACTGTGGAAATCTTTCTAGAATCTCTGCAACATCTGTTTTGCAAAATTGCAGCCTTTAAGTTCCTGGTAAAAACCACACTCTTCACAATGCATATTTGTGCTATAACCTGCCCAGTTTATGCAGTCCTTTTTTGATTATTGTAAAAGAATGAACAATTCTTGGAAAGGTGTCTGGCTGATGGGAGTGAGGCTGGAGTAGGTGGGGGAGAACATTATGGGTTTAGATCATTCAATCGCCCTAATTGGAGAGTAACCCCATTTAATACCAGGAACTCCTCCTTGACTGTGCTGTACTTGTTCTGCCTTGAAGTGTACTTCAGTGGACATGTTCTGCGCACTTTGTGCGTGTTGCTAATTTTGTCATGCTCACAGTCTGTACAGACTGTCCAATCCAGATTTTGTGTGTGCAGACTATTGACCATGCATGTGTGAAACTGAACATGCAGGATTATGCTGTCCAGTAGGTGAGAATAGCTGCAATGCAAAATACAGAACTTTTATAAAACATTTTTCAAATGTTTTTTTTCTTTCTCCTCATGTTTTATTTATTTATTTACTTATTTTCGTACTCCCAAGTTGATGGCAAGAGTCTAGTAAGTAAAAAAAAAAATGCCTTCATATTCTCTTTGTCCTGTTCTGGCTGAGAGTGCAATGTCCCATAATAAATACAGATTCAATCTTATCTCATTTATTCCAAATTTGTCCTTTTGTAGAGTGTATTATTTTGTAAACAGATTGAGACCTGTGTGTTTTGGGTTATTTTTTTGTATTTTCCTAGATAATAGCCTTTGGAGCTTAAAAGCATTTTAAGCTTTTTATGTTCATTTTGACATGGATGGGCTTTCATTAAAAATATAATTTGACTCCTTTTTCTCTTCAACTTTGCCATCACTGTACTCCTCTTAACTGGATTCCAAGAAGGTGCCCTTAAATAATAATACCCCATTGTAACAATTCATGTGTATTGGGACATGTAAGTACTAATCAATATTAAAAATATAATTCACTGCCCCCAAACAATCCAAATACACCAATACAAAGGAAATATACGAGAGTATATTACTCAAATGCAACCATATCCAGAATGACCTATTACCATGGAAGGGATGCATGTTTGCATATACCACTTTTATACAACTAAAGTTTTGTCTCTTTTTTTTCTGTTAATGTTTGCAGATTCAATGTAGATAGTTTGAAAGCACCATGGGGTGCTGCCCCATTTGGAAGACTATGGTTGATTACTTCTTCATAAATGTTCAAGAGTACTACAAACTGTCCATTTCTGTTGGTTCTTTTCCTAGGCCCAAGCACGTTGCCATCGTATTGGCCAGTCCAAGGCAGTAAAGGTCTATCGTCTCATCACCAGAAACTCCTATGAACGGGAGATGTTGGACAAAGCTAGTTTGAAGTTGGGACTGGATAGGGCTGTGCTTCAAAGCATGAGTAGCAATAAAGACAATAATGTCAATGGGGTAAGTGTTGGATTTCTGTATGCATTTTTTATTTTCTGTTTTATATAAATCATATGAAAACACACAAAATATAATGACTGAATTTAAAAAAAAAAAAAAAGGTTCAGCAGTTCACCAAGAAGGAAATTGAAGACTTGCTACGAAAAGGAGCTTATGCTGCTATTATGGATGAAAATGATGAGGGCAGCCGTTTCTGTGAAGAAGATATTGACCAGATCCTTCAGAGGAGAGCCACGACCATCACCATTGAGAGTGAGGGCAAGGGATCCACCTTTTCTAAGGCCAGCTTTGTGGCATCTGAAAATAGGACTGACATTGCTCTGGATGACCCAGAATTTTGGCAGAAGTGGGCCCAAAAAGCAGACATTGACTTGGACACCATAAATAGGAAGGTGGGGATTAGTTTATTGCTAAATATCTTATTCCTTTACAGGGAATAAATATTGGCGATAAAATATTATCTTTTCTTAAGTGTTGTATCAAGGCATTGCGATCTTTACCTGTGTGTGTGTACATCTCTGTATCTCTGTCTGTATACTATCTACTGTCAGTCCCTCCAAAACTATTGTAATCACAAGGCCAATTCTTTTGTTCTAGCTATACATTGAGAACATTTGGGTTTGGGATCAAAAGAATGAGAGGGTAGGTCAGAATTTTAGCTTTCATTTCGTGATACTCTCCTCTAGATGTGTTGAGCATTTTGTTTGAATCCACCCATTCTGCAAGTGATTAAAAATATTATAACAAGTGTACTCTGTTGCCCAGACATGCTCTGTTAAATTGATTGATTTAAACAACTAATAGCTCTGATTAGTTAAGCTCTTGATTTGTGCCCTGGGTTCCACCTGTGAATTCTGCATTTGTTGATAAAGATCAACCAACATGAAGACCAGAGAGTGTGTGTGAAAGTTGTGAAGAAAAACCCAAAACAACTACTTTTGATCTCAAACCAAATGCCTTTAGTGTATATCAAAAAACAAAAGCATTGGACTTGCTATTCTAATACTTCTAACAGTACACAATATAGCCAAGTGCATGTGGACCCTGTGGGGGGGGGGGGCGGGG
>JAQQZR010000001.1:19437337-19471595 GCA_030068235.1 Notoglanidium macrostoma | reverse complement strand
ACCCCCCCCCCCCCCCCCTAGACGTGGGCGTTAATCAAACTTTTCCCACAAAGTTGGTGGCACATGATTGTTTAGAATGACTTTGTACCCTTTGCATTAAGGATGTCACTTCACTGGAAATAAGGGGCCTAGCTTAAATCTGTTTTGGCATGACAATGCCCCTGCGCACAAAGAGTTGTCCATAAAGACGATGCTTACAAGGGTTTGTTTAGAAGCTGTTATGTAGCCTACACAGAGCCCTTACCTTAATCTCAGTGAACACCTTTGTTATGAATTGGAGCAGTGACTGTGGTGCCAGGCCTCCTTGCCCAACATCCAGTGCCCAACCTCACTATTACTACTCTTGTAACTGAGAGGGCACAAATCCCAAAGCAACATTCCAAAATCTAGTGGAAAGCCCTCCCAGAAGAGTGGAGGCTGTTTCAGCAGCTAACAGAGGTCCAACTCTATATGAATTCCATACCTTTGGAATAGGATGTTCAAGCAAGCACATATGAGTGTCATGATCAATAGGTCATCTGTAATATGCCAGTTAGAATTAAGTCAGTACAATATCTAGTCACTACTATGCCTCATCCTTTTTGTATCCTGTCCCTTTGTACGTTTGTTTGCCATTCTCTATAGAATACCCTTGTGATTGATACTCCACGTGTACGAAAGCAGACACGACAATACTCTTCTCTTCGTGGAGAAAGTGGTGAGCTTTCAGACTTAGACAGCGACGAGGAATATCCACCGCATAATTCTCGGCAGGCCCGAGCCTCACGCCGTGCTGAACGTCACTCTGGTGGTGGCTATGGCCGCACTGACTGCTTCAGAGTGGAGAAACACCTGCTGATTTTTGGGTACCTGACAGGTTTTTTTGTTGTTGTTAAGAAATAGTCTCACGTGTCTAAAGGGCTGAAGCAGAGATTTTAGTTATTTTTATCTTGCTATTATCACCCCCCCCCCCTCCTTGTGTCCAGCTGGGGACGTTGGCATGATATCCTGTCTCATGCTAGGTGTAAGCGTCGTCTAGGAGAAAAGGATGTGGAGACCATCTGCAGGGTCATCCTAGTCTTCTGCCTGCTGCATTACCGTGGAGATGAAAACATCAAAAGCTTCATATGGGAACTCATCACTCCTCCAGAGAATGGCCAGGAACCAAACACACTCCTCAACCACTCTGGTATGAGTTTAAAGAAATACAAGTTTAATTATTTCCTAAAGCCTCAAGCAGTTAGTAAGATAAATTAGAAGTCAATTTAATTATGTGTGGGGCCTGTCCAACCTAATGTAGGCTTTAGGTTGGTTAAATAGGCACGAATATGATCATCAATCAGATTAAAGTAATCAAGAGGGTCATTTGTTAACCACAGTGTCTTGCTGCTGCTGATTGGGATGCAATTGGAGAACATCCAAATGTTCTTGTTAATGGCAGCAATTGGCAATGGTTTTAATATAACACTTCAAAAGTTTACAAAATGACCTGAAAAATAAATATTTAAAGCTACACTATGTAGGATTTTGGTGGAATTTATTAGCAGAAATGGAATATAGTATTCATAATGGTTTTCCTTAGTGTACAAATACTTGTAATTACAAACCTTTGTGATTTTTTAAGCCTATGAGCCATTTGTAGCTACGTAGGGTGTGTCCATTTCTAATGGCGACCGCCATGTTGTGCCGCCATGTGGCTTGAAGCCAGAAGAAAGACGAATGAGAAAGGAAAGGAGTCCGTGTTTGCTGGCTAATATGTTTGAGGACTCAAACTTTGTAAATATGGATCATACTTGTTATTTAACAGAAGAAACAGTAATGAGTATGAATCCTCTTCAAAGAAGCAAAAGCATGAAGCAAAACGAGGCGAAATCGGAACACCGTGACGGCAGAAAAATAAGCAAAACACTGTGGCTTTTCTCAGATGGAAATCACTTATGAGGGGCAAATGTTTTCAGAGTAATGCTGAAGTTGTCTGTTTTGTGCTGAATGGGTAATTGAGTTTAAATAATGTCAAAATTCGCTGCATGATACTGTTCTTTTAAGACTCTGAAAACATTTGCCCCTCATAAGTGATTTCCATCTGAGAAAAGCCACACCGTGTTTTTCTTATGTGTTTTCTGTACATTACAATAATTCATTAGCATCGCTGATATTTTCCAAATCACTCCTGTTATTCTGTGATAACACTACTAATGTACTAATCAGTTACTAATGTAACTGATTTCTACAGACTACACTAACACTGCTACAGGTAAAGCACAGAGTTGCTGTGTACCTGTGTACCAGTTGTGGTACCATTTCCTGTTCTGCTGGTGTTGTACGTATCGCTCAGACCGATATAATGAAATAATTTCATCAATACAAACCTCTGTTACATATTGTCGCTTGTTTTGAAGGGTTTTCATTTTTTCCTTTTCCTTTTGAGCAACAGAAGCAGCAGCAGCTCAGATAGCTCCACTTGCACGTCTGGCCATGAGCAGCTCGCTCTCTCTCTCTCTCTCTCTCTCTCTCTCTCAAAAATATTCACTAGCAATAAAACCATACCATAACTTAAACACACTGTTCTATAGATTTACAGCCTAAATAACTAAATACAATTTCTAAATATCTATTTAAAGTAACCATCAGTTTACTGGCTACGTGATGTGGTGGTAGATGTCCCTGAGGCGTCTCTGGTAGAACAGACGCTGTTGAGCCTTCTTTGCCAGGGCATTGGTGTGGCAGGACCATGACAGGTCCTGCGTGATGTGAACACCTAGGTACCGGAAACTGTCCACTCTGTCTACTGGCGTCCCGCTGATGTGAAGGGGCTGGTAGCTCCTCATCTGCTTCGTGCTGAAGTCTACGATCAGCTCCTTTGTTTTGCTGGCATTTAGGAGGAGGTTGTTCTGGCAAGGTCACGCACAGGGAACAGTTTAAGTTTAAAATTACTCTTGGCACATACAGTACTGTGCAAAAGTAGTTGTTTTTTTTTTTAGTAAAGTAAATGCAGTAACGTACTGTTAGACCCTAATAACTCAAACATGTTTTTGAAAGGCCTTTAGTCAGTAAGATTAATTCTGCATTTTTCCTTGCTAGCTATTAGCATGTGTCATAAGTGGATTCACACAGGACCCAGTCCCCATTATGACAACTTGGAAGGCAAATGCATAAAAATCCATGAAAAGTCATTTTACCAATCATAGCATAAAAACTGCAAGCACAGACAACTTTGTTTAAAATGTTTGTCTGGAATTAAACAAATATTTACATACCTTGTCATGTTTTCTCCGTTTCTGGACAATAGATGTTTGCAGGCAGTGATGAAGTTTATGTGGTAAACAGAGCAAACATTTAAAATGATACGAATCTGTCTTCATTTCAAAATTACCAAAATTATGGGTACTCTGGTGAAGAATTATCATTACCACTGCCAAGTTCAAATTGAACTGTTCATAATATGCAGCAAGCACTTTGAACTTAGTGTAGGTGTAGTTTACAGTGATTGGTTTTTTAATGTTATGAGCACAGCATATGGCCCATTTCACTTTAGAAAAGAAAAGAAACTTCATCCGCTGACTTCAAAGTGATGCTTCATGTAACAAGTAACGCGAACCTTCAGAGAAATGTAGTGGAGTCAAAAGTACAATATCTGTCTTTCAATTGTAGTGGAGTAAGTGTCGTAACTTACCCAAAAAATTTAAACTCAAGTCAGGTACAGATATTTGAAAAATGTACATAAGAACAGTACTCAAATAAATGTATTTCATTACTGTCCAGCCCTGAAACTTGAAACATGAATGGTAGGTTCAGTTAGCGGCCCATTAGAAACTGATAAAATGTTACTCAGAATGAACACACTATTCATATTTTGAACATATAAACAAGCATTTCTCTTGGAAAATAAGGTGTCAAAAGAAATTTCTTTTATAGATTGATTTTATTGCTGACATTATAGAAAGCTGCCTTAGCCACACCCAGTAAAAAATAATGATAATTTGTATAAGAGAAGTAGTTTGTGAATTAATTATAGGCTTTTTGGCGAGTTTTCCCAAAAATTGATGCTAATGTACTTAGGAGGTGCAGGTGGTATAATTAAATAGCAGTATTTCATGATTGATTATATGCATTTGAACCACACTTGAAAGACATATTTAGTACTAGGTTGTGAGCATGTTTAATTTAGAGCTGTGGATCTGTAGGGGGCGGAGTTATTTCCTAATAGCTGTTTCTCAGGAACCACCTGGCAAATTGAGCTGATTTTTAGTATGCTGCGTCATGGCTGCCTTCAGCAAGTCAGTTTTCATCAGGCATTTCACACACTAGCATTGAGCTGTCACAGCAAAACTCAATAATTGTTATTCAATGGTCTCTTTATTGTAGATAAACAGAACTGTCCACTGGGGGAGTGCTGATTGTGAGAAGTGCTTGGACCCCCCAGATCACTACTTGTGGCTATATTTTAATGTTATGTTGATCTTTCACAGGTCTGTCCATTCCTGTGCCTCGTGGTAGAAAAGGAAAAAGAGTTAAGGCTCAGAGCTCTTTTGATGTGCAAAAGGCAGAGTGGATCTGCAAGTATAACCCAGATACACTGTTGTTGGATGACAGCTATCGCAAGCACCTCAAACACCAGTGTAACAAGTATCTATACTTTTGTTTAATGCATATCCTTTTCAAGATAACCTTTAACTTTGCAATATCACTTAGTAACAATGATTCTGGTTCTCAGGGTATTGCTGAGAGTACGTATGCTGTACTATCTGAAACAAGAAGTTATTGGAGAACATGCAAATTCTATACTTGAAGGCAATGACAGCAGGTCTGAAACAGCAGTACATTTCTTTTTTGGGCACTTATTTACAAGGTTTGCACACATACCTACATTTGATGTGATGTATTATTCAGGGATATTAACATTTGGCTGCCTGAGATGGAACAGCAGGACTTTCCATCAGGCTGGTGGAACGCAGAGGCTGATCGTTGTTTGCTTATTGGAGTGTTCAAACATGGTGAGCAGTTCCTTTAGTCTTTATAGGTGTTCCTAAAAGGTCCTTCTTGAGGGGGGTTTTGAAGCATTGAAATCATTTGAATAGTGGTCTTTAAAAGACTGTCCTATGATATAACCTTCACTCCATCTCGTATCTTTGTTAGGATATGAGATGTACACAACAATGCGTGCTGATCCCTGTTTGTGTTTCCTGGAGAGATGTGGTCGTCCTGATGACCAGGACATAAAGGCTGAACAGCACTCAGGAGATCCAGATTTGAGAGATGGGTAACCTGAATTATACCACGGTCTTTATTAACAAATATTCAGATGTATACCATATTTGACCAGATTTAACACTGTTTTTACAGAGGTGCCTATGACAAGTTTTCAGAGGATCCAGAGTTCAAGCCTGTAATAAGGCACAGCAAAGAAATGTATGATGAGGTAAGCTCCTTGTTTACACTGAAGCAGGTTTCAGTGCAAGTTTCTGGGTGCAGCTGTGGCCTAAAGGATAGATAAATGGGTTTGGAACCGAAAGGTCACCAGTTTGATTACCTGGACAAGCAGGAAAAATGTGAGGGGGGGGAGACCAGTGCTTTCTCTTGCTTCTGAAGTGCCCTTGAGCAATTATAATGTTCCCCTAATAATGTTCTTGCCTGATTTCGATCTTACTAATTTGGTAGCATCAAGGTCTAAAAAGTACAATATGGTGCCTAGACAGTTCTCTGCACCTTAAATTAACAGACAAACCAATGTAATTATGGATTCAACATGATTTTCTGCACCGCCAGGTAATATGTAGAAAATGTTAAATCTTTTATGTTATTAAAGTTAGAACAAAATTCAAATTCTTGACTAAGTACTATAAAAAGTTAAGTACACTGTACATGTAAATACCTTTCTTGGAAATCAAGCATATATTCTCGCTCATGTAAATAATTTTTGAAATATGGTTTTATAGTAGAAACTAACTATTTGCTTTTCTGAATTGGTCATAATATGTCCTCAGTGTGCAGAAACTTTTACTAACAAACTCATACAGTCCCCTCCAAAAGTAATGGAACAGTAACACAATTTTCAGAGTATTTGCCCCTGTATAATACCGCAATGGATTTGAAAAGAAGCCATCACGTTTATGAAAATTGTCACTGTTCCAGGAGTTTGGAGAGGACCGTTTCTGCTATAATTTATCTGCTTTTTTCATCCCCCTAGACTGACCCCAAGAACATGGATGAGTTCTTTGTGGAGGATCACTCCACATATTCCACTGCTGTGCCAGTTGAGTCACAATCTTCTATGGGGACCTGTTACTGGCCAGCAAGCTCCTCCCTCACAGCTCGTCTACGGCGGCTAATCACAGCATTCCAACGTAGCTACAGACGAGAACAACTCAAGATGGAGGCAGCAGAAAAAGGAGATCGGCGACGACGACGCTGTGAACAGGCCACGAAGCTCAAAGAGCTTGCACGACAAGAGCGACAGCAAAGGTATGTCCTTCATGATATAAATTAAAACATTTTTATATGGGAAATATTTTCCAGTGGCATATCTGTAATAGTGTCTCCCCAATTAATACATCTGTTTCAGGTGGACTCGTAGAGAGGAATGCGACTTCTATCGGGTGGTGTCCACATTTGGTGTGGAACGCCTGAAGACCGAGGTGGGAACTCAAGAGGCTAGGGAGGCCAAACTGGACTGGACACGTTTCCGAACATATGCAAGACTAGACAAGAAAACTGATGATAGTCTTAACCGATACTTCCATTGCTTTGTGGCCATGTGTCGCAGGGTCTGTCACTTGCAGCCTGCCCATGGAGAGGGTACAGTATCTATTATTTTGTTCCGAAATGGGCTTTTTTGTTTTTGTTTTTTTGCTTTTTTACTTTGGATAGAATAAACTTGGAGTTACAGTTTTTAAAAAGACAAATTTTTTAAAACAAAATAACAGTTTTAAAGAAATTTCATTGTAATGAATAGGGCTAAGAGATATGATGTCATATTTTATTAGGAAATAAATTGTCTCAGTGCAATTTGTGTAAGACATATCACAGTATAATATTTTTTGCCATTTTGCTCACCATTATATAATAGTCTTGGCATTTTGTTTTACCCTTCTGCCAGACTCTGCAGACTTGTCCCACTCTCTAGCACCCATCACTGAGGAGCGAGCCTCACGAACACTTTACCGAATCAGCCTGTTGTCCCGCCTTCGTGAGCTTGTCCTTCCTCATCCCTCCCTAGAGGAGCGTCTTGCCCTGGCACCACCCAGCTCTGACTTACCCAACTGGTGGAGTACCCCACAGCATGATCATGAACTGCTTCTTGGTGCTGCCAGCTGTGGCATAAGCCGCACAGAGCATTCCATATTCTCAGACCCACAGTTTTCCTTTATACAAGCCCACCATGAGTATGTCCAGAAACAGCAAGCATGCCTTGTTGCACAAACCCTCACAAACAGCCCACCACAACAGGGAGCCAATGATGGAGAATTAAAAATTGCTGATGAGAACCAAGTTTTGGAGTCTATTTACTCATCAGCTCTTTCAGCCATACCATTCTCTCACTCTGAAGGCAAAAGGAGTGAACAAGTAGGCTGGTCCTGGAATAAAATCAGAGGCAGCGGACCTAAAGAGTGTGGAAGTAAACAAGGGGAGACAGATGGAGGGCCTTCAGACGCTGATTCTGATTCTGAATCTGAATCATCTACCTCTTCCCATCGCTCTCCTAGTTCATATGTCAGTGGGGACAGTGATGCAGAGAGAGATGAGCAGGGTGAGATGTTACTCGGTCTGTCTGTGTGTGTGTCTGTGTGTGTTGCGTGGCAGTCTTTGATCATACCATATCCTGAATTCTTGAGTCTTTCTGCAGAACCACTGAAAATCTGTGATGCTGATGAGGAGAACAGCACCCATTCTTTCACTTTGTCCCAAGATGATGCTCCATCAGAAACGATCAGTGACCCATTCAGAGTTGACTGGCCCAAGGTATTTTCTTTTTCGTTCTTTCTCTCTCTTGCCTTCATACAGTGACTTCAGAAAATATTGAGACTCCTGTTTTCAGTTTTTTTTTTTTTTTTTTTTAAACTAAAACAATTTTTTTCCCCATTATTTCACAGAAGATATTTGTTCATTAAAAAGCACAAACCTGTTTTCACAATGTTTTGTAAACATTGATTAAAAATCATTCATTTAGATCCTTGCCTCCAAACTTTAATCAATCACCCATGGCAGCAATTACAACTTTACAATATATAGTATAGGAATCTATAAATATTAACACGCAAGGATTTAGGGATTCTTGCCTGTTCCACTATGCAGAACATCTCAAGCTCTGTGGGATTGGATGGAGAGTTTTGCTTGTATTGCTACTTTATCACCTTCATCTGGCTTGACCATGCAAGGACATTTATAGACCTGTCCTCAAACAATTCGTAGATTGTCTTGGCTAGTGTTTTAGGGCTCTGCCAGGAAACTTTGTTGAAATTTGAGGTCATGCCCAAGTTTTCCTCTCGTTTCTTACTATTGTCCAAGTCTCTGGTGCAGAAAAACATCCCTACAGCATAATGCTGCCACCACCATGTTTCAGGGATGGAATTGGCCAGGTAATGAGTGGTGGGAATTTCCTCCAAATTTAATGATTTATATCAAAACTAATAAGCCTCGTTTTTGAAAGACCGTAATATTTTATTTTATTGTGTTCTGACAAAACGGAAGTGAGCCACCATGAGCGTTTTACTAAAGAGTCATTTCCTTTTTGCCACATACAGTAAATGAAATGGTCATGTTTGGTGGAGTGTGGCAGAGATTGTTGTCTTAGACAGATTCATTTAAGCTTTTATTTATTATATCAGATTTTCACTGGTTGAGAATTTATATATCTTTTGTTACTATTTGATGTCATTGCTCTTTAATCTCCCATTAATTTATTTTGAATTAAAAGGTAACTTTACATAAACTCCTTCTCAAAATACTTTACTGGAATTTTTGATCTGTCCTTCTGACCACTTGTGAAAATTTTGTTTGGTTTCTGAGCCTCCATGCTTTGACATGCTTTTTTAGGTAAAATTTTTAGTTTAAGCACATATCCATGTATTTTCTATGGGATTCGGGTCAGGAATTTTTCATGGCCTCTCCAGTACTTTCACTTTCTTGTCTTTAAGCCATTTTGTTACAACTCACTTAAGTATGCTTAGGCTTAATGTTCAGCTGGAAGACCTGTTGTGATGCCCATTCCTAAAATACAGCCACAGGTGCATTCCCAATTATGAACTCTTCGTGGATTGTGATCCAGCCTGAAAAGTCATGACATTTTTGGAAGATCGCCCACCTATAGTTTAAGTATTTGTTTTCTTTGTGAAAACCTATTAATCCTTTTTTTTTTTTTTTGTGTGTGTATTTTGCATAGTGATATGGGGGGGACAAACAAATGGGTTTAATATAAATAGTTTAATTTTAATATACTTTTTTTTAATAAATAGTTTACATTTTAGAGTAAGGCTGTGATTAAGTGTTGGGGTTTGAATACTTTTTGAATACACTGTACATGGACCTTTAAATTGACTTATGTTTGAACAGCCGATTGTTGAGTTTTCTTTTGGCATGCTTGGTGAAGATTGTGCTGCTTACTAAACCTTTTTCTTTCTAGGATCGTGTATTAATAAATCGAATCGATAACCTTTGTACTGTGGTTCTCACGGGGCACTGGCCATCTGGGCGACGATATACCTCAGATCCTCAGCTTACTCTGGCTTATGATGAGCAGGGACTTGATGACCCAGGCTACACCCGAGTGTACCGCAAAGGCAACAGTACCTTCTCTGGACAGGAGGGAGAAGAAACAGAATTTACTGTCAAACTCTTGAAAGTGAGGAAGGGGTTGGATTTGAAATGCTGTTGAAATGCTGTTTTTTCAAAATATGTTATTCTAAAGTATCCATTTTAATTGCACCTTTAGGAGGAAGGGTTGAAATTAACCTTCTCAAAACAGGCTCTAATACCTAATGGGTCTGCAAGAGAGACAAGTGGACGACGAAGGCGTAGAGATCAAGAGGTACTATAATGGAGGCTCTCTGGGACCATAACCTTTCTCAAAATTTCTCACCAGCATTAAAGCATATCAAACATGCCTTGATGCAGATTTTGCATTTCTTTTTTTTGTTAGTCATCAGATACGGAGGGAGTACTCTGTGCCCCTCGTAAGAGGGACCTGCCCAACTGGCTCAAAGAAAATCCTGAATATGAAGTTGAGGGTGATATGCTAGAGGTGTGAGGAGAATACTGTTCAAGCATTAATGAAGCATGTTTAAAATCTATCATAAGATGTGTAGAAAATTTATATCTGACATAATCCTTTATATTGTAACTCTCACAATTACAATTTAACATCAGATTATCACAATATGTTGGGGGGGAACTTGTTATAGATGTCATTAAATAGGCATCTACCAATGGTAGCTCCATCTTTCCCTAATTACAATTTGATTGATTATAAATACAATCTGCAAGTCCTTCTCTTATGGACTTGATTATTCTATCTGACATGCCCTCAGAGAGCCAATGATTGACAATGGAATCTTTCCAGCAGCATACATAACTTGTAAACTGTGATAATGAGAGGAACTAAAATAATACTAGATACTTGTATTGGAATGAGTGGCATTTCCACAGTGGTTTTTGTTTTTACTTGCATAATATTTTTTTATTTTTGCTTGAGTCACATTGCATGGTGTGTTTGTATACTTTGTACATATTTCTTGCTGTATGACTAGTTTTAATGATTAGGGTTTTTTTTAGAATCTTAATTAGATAAAAATACAGAGAATTAGCATTTCTTTCATGTTTAACATTTCTACAACAGTTTAGATAAAATGATCAAAATCCTAATTAAATGTTGTTTTTGGGGGGGGGTTGCAGTCAGTGGTGAATTCATTAGATACGTCGGATAATAAGTAGCTAAAAATAAAAAAAATTTGTTTGATAGTATCTGCTGGCTCAAGTACTTGTTCAGGTTAAGTGTTCCAGAAGCACTATGATTTCTACTATGTCCCATTTCAATTTACCACCATCATCATACATACTTAAAAATGTATTCTGATAATCACTCTCTTGATGCATTACAGCTGCTGGTGAACAGGACCAAAAGGAAGAGAAGAAAGAAGAGAACAGAAAAGGAACAAGCACCAACTGGCAGTGAAAGAGTGAAGGTTATAGACATGAAGACTGGCAAGAAGGTTAGGGGAAAATATTCTTTTTAACCAAGGAATAACGGTCATTCATTGTACATAATTTTTTCTATTTGCATTAACAAGGTCTATTTATAGATGTTTGTCACATTGCATGAAATATACCTCTGTTTACATCAAATGTACACTGATCATTGTGGAGCTAGAAATGAAATCAGCCTGGACTTTTAATATTTACTTGTCGGTTTTTTTTTTTTTTTTTTTTTTTTAAAAAGACTGAGACAGTGATTAGTTAAAATACATTTGTTGTAACTATTAATGGTTGTGTTTTCATGAGTTGGCATGCCTTGCCTTATCTTTGTGGATCTTAGGTTCAGTATGGTGGAGTGTATGGACCTGCATTGCAGGACCTAAAGGAGTATCTTGAAGAGAATCCTGACCATGCAGTAGCACCAGAATGGGCAGACACTGCTCGTAACTCGGTTAGTCCTATTATGCTACTTTCTCACATAGCTCATTGAGCTGTTATTTTTTCACCGTGGCTTACTGTGGCCGTTCTGGTGGATTTTGCAGTAGTACCGAGGGAAGAATGCATTAGGAGCAAATGGAGCCACGGTAGTCAGAACGGTAGCCACAGAAAATGAAAATTTGATTGACTTTCCATACTTGTGGTGAAATTCATTGATGGGCAAAATGCCAAGCCCATTAAACGATAATACTTTTACAATAATTGTTATTGCTATACTCTGAAGACGTTTGAGTTTGAGGTCAAAAGATGTATAAATGAGTAAGTCGGTCTGGATAAGGACCTCTGCCAAAATGCCGTAAATGTAAATAACATTTCTCCTGGACCCTGGGTCAAAACTACATGTATGACGTACACAGTCCTGACAGGAGATAAATAAAGTGCAACAGGAATTAAGAAGCATGCAGTGAAGGGGTATGGGAAACCATGGGGGTGAGTACAGTAGAGCATAAACACACCAATCACAAAAGGAATATGCAGCATGACAAAGATATTACAGTAACGTAAAATACGCCAAAGCTGCAACTAGACTGAGTTTTAGTGTCAGTGGAGTAATGCCTATGAAAGAAACCTGAGATGAATGACATTTAAAGCGTCTGTGATGTAATGAGTCGATACGATCAAGTTTCTGTGTTCTGTAAATAGTACATCAGTGTAGTAAATGAACAAAGTTATGTGCATCATTATTGATTTAAAGTGTCTGTGCAGTAGGGTGGAGGGTGTCTCTTGGATCCCTGGGTGATGTGTGAAAAGTGGGGCAGCACACTTTTCAGCATTAGCTATTTCCCAGACTGTAAGTCCTTGAGCGGATCCTGGAGAGCCTCCTGATAGATGGCAGAGGGGGAAATAGATTGTTGGAGGGTATTGTCCATAGAGCTGGTGGTCTTGCAGATGCTGTGTGAAAGAAAATTGTCCTGAAGGTAGATCTCCAGGAACAGGGCTGGTGACCACTACTCTATAGGGTCAGTTTCATGATGTGAATGCCAAGAAACTTGGTGCTCCTCACTCTCTCCAGTGTGGAGTCATGTATGGAGAGGTTGAGATCAGTACAAGACTTTCTGAAGTAAACAATCATCTATTTTAACTTCTCAATTTTCAGAGACCGATTGTTCTTGCGCCTCTTTGTATGATGTCACTGATAACTGATGTGTCAACAGCAAATTGGACAGTGTGTTTTGAACTGGATCCAGTTGAACGAACTGGTTTTGAAGTACAGGATCCAGTTACATAATGAGGTGCTGAACCCTAGCAGGTCCAGCATCAGCTGCTGGGGGATGATGGTGTTGAATGCTGAAACTGAAGTCTGTAAACAGCATTCTGAGTTTTTATAATTTTTTTTGAAATTATTAATATATTTTTTTAATTATTATTATTATTCTTGTCAAGGTGGGATAATGCCAGGTGAAAAACATGAGAGATCGCGTCCTCCGTGGATTGGTTGGGGTGGTACACAAACTACAGAGCGTCATGTGAGGTGGTGAGCTCAAAGTAGTTCACGATGATTGGTGGGAGTGCTATGGGGTGGTAGTAATTGAGAATCGACACCGCTGAATTCCTCAGCACCATTATGATTGTGGTAGATCGGTATTTGGATGGTTGCATAGTCCATGCGTGAATGTAAATGTCTGTGTTGGGGTGTATAATCAAAGTCTGTTTGTTGGGAGGAACTCCAAGAATTTGGGTGGCAGGGGTTGTAGCAAAAGAATTCTTTTACTTGTTCTTTCTGCAATCTAGTTCCCTAAAGTGCTTCCCAGAGGGCACAAATTGATGCTCTTCATGATAAGGGTCCAGGACAATTTTATCAGTTAATCTAATTGTTCATTTAGTGCAGCTGTTTAGAAAGGAGTTTTTCCACAGACTGACCCACCGCCTTGGAGCAGACCCCCAGGAGCCGCAGTATAGGGCAATATAGGTGTCTTGAATGACTCTAAACATGATCTATAATTTGAGGGTGTTGAGTATTAGAGCACTCTTGTCACACCTGGACAGTGTCATTAAAACGGTCCAGCGGTATATGTCTGGTTCCTCCCCCTCCCTTGTCAATGCTACTATTGCAGTATCATCTAAGAATTTGTTGATGTGGTTGTGCAAACTGGTAACATGATCATTGGTGTAAAGGGTAAATAGCAGTGGGGAGCTGACAACCTTGTGGTGCACCATGGCTAGTTGTGATCAGGGAGGAGTCAGTTGTAGGACCAGACCTGCCCATGGTGAAATGGTTTATCAGAAATATCTGTTTGACCACAAACACTCTCGGACCTAAACATTTAAGACATATGAGGGTTTACGATCACTGATGGCTGAGCCAAAACTTCTTATACCACACTATAACTGAGCCAAATCTCCCAAGGTAATGGAATCGCATGAAAACCCTTAGAACATTTATTTATTTATTTTTTTATCAAATGGCTACCTAATCAACTCGGCGAACTTTTCTGCCTAAAACAGTATTTTAGATTTTTTTGACTATGGACGTTCTGAATGCTGTATTGTTTTCACCGATGAATATTTAACTGAATTGGACAGGGATGCTTTCATGAATCATACACTCACGCACACGCCATGTTCCTCAGAACAAAAGAAATGTGCTCTCGTACAAGGAGCTGTGTAAGAGTGGCATTTTATTTCAACCAAAATGTTTTTAGTCATCCGTGTTCATTAAAGTTTATAAAAATCAGTATTTTAACCCTCTGGAAGCCAGGAACAACACAGAATCAACATATCCATGATGGGACTGACAATATTTTTTTGCTGATGAGCATCAAGTGTAGTATCACTCAAATAATGTTTTGGTTTTGCCTTCTAGAGGGTTAATCCGTGTGAATGTATCCCACATAAATGGTAATTTAATAATTGCATTTGTGCCAAAAACTTTTTTTTGTTTTATTTTTAATATGTTTTATTTAATTTTTTATTGGGGAAAATACGAAGATTTCCTAAGGGTGTTGGTCTTGTGAAGCTCTGACTCCTGCCAGGTTGTATTGAGATATTGAGAGTAATTTACATTATTGTTTTTTTACGCATAATGTTTCTAGCCAAGTATAACTATAGTGCAAAAAAGGGAATCTCTGGGATCACATTCTTCCAAACCACCTCCTCTGGGAAGAGGTCAAAAGCTCATTGGTCAGACTGCTAATTTGTATACTTAGATATGCAGGACTAGCCCTTGACAACCGACATGGAAACCTTTGGTTGTCCATTGGAAACGAATCCTCACAGGCACAAGATTCAGCTTTTCAGGCGCTTGTTGTCCTTCCACTGTTCGAATCTCCATGGGCACAAGATTGAGATTAAACTTTTTTGGTGCTCTCTTTTTCTTTCTTTCTTTCTTTCTTTCTTTCTTTCCATCTATGACCCTCCACTGCAATCATCCAAGAACTCAACAGCCACAACACCTTTCAGAGCAATGTGGAACTTCTAAAATTCATGAAGAATTTTAAAAGATCCCACCATCCAAACACTTGGACTTGGGGAACATTGCCCTACGAAGAGGCACGAAAACACTCTCGAGCAATGCTCCAGTAAAAAAAACTTCTATGCCATCATTCTAATAATATAGGTGCTTTCTTTCAAATGACCTAGCTATTCCTCTACAAGTTAATTATTCTTAATTTAAATATACCATTGTTGTTGGCTCACTGGGTCATAAGACGTCACTGGTTAAGACAATAACCCAATATTATTATAATAACCCAATATTAGTGTAATATTGTTTATCTTCGGTAAATTCTTTTTGACGTTCCACTCATTTCAGCCATTGTTTTCTGTTTGTTAGTGTTTGTGTCTTAACGTAGAACTGCCACATACACTTTTCATGTGTTTTATAATATTTCTTGAGATGCTTTTTTTGAAGTATGCAAGGCATTGTGTTTTTTTATTTATTTATTTATTTTAAAGCCTTCCTTTTTTCATTCTGTTTTAGAATGGTATAAAAAACCCTTAAGTTAAAACGGGCTGACCTTTGGGGATGTGCGTTTAAATTTAAACATGTAAATAGCTTTGCTCTGGTTTGCTAACATCAATGAAAGGAGAGCTCTTTTAGCCACACCCTCTCCGCGCATATGTGAGAAACTGCAGCTAAGTTCGGGGAGGTAAACAATGCAGCATCATGTTAATGCTAGCTGACTGCAAAGCTTTGATTATGCGAGCTAATTAGGATAAGGAGAAATTTATTACGATATTTAATGTGGCCCTTAACAAAATGTTATGGGAAGTTTGGAACATATTACTTATGGTTTGTGGACTGGTGACCACCAGTCTGGAACAGCGCCATCTTTCAATTTAAGATCTGTAAATACAAGTTCTGCAAAGGCTGGCGCTCCTGCACTTATCGGGTTCAGATGTCTGTTTGCTGTGGTGTACGGAATGAGTTTGTATATGAATAACTGAGTCCAGGATATCCTCGGTTAGCCATGCTTCTGTAAAAATTAAGGCACAGATCCCTTATGTTTTAAGTACCAGATCTCTGGCTTGTTCAGAGCTGCGCCAGGGCAGGGAGGCATTAGCTAGCCATCTAGGCTACAACTTTGTCTAGTGAATGTTGGCAATGGGCTCCCACTCTGGAGTTAGCTCCTCTCTGTATGTCTTCAGAATAGAAGTGCAGTGCACATTTTGTCAGGGCTGGTGGACTCGCATCCATTTAGATGACAAATGACACTGGACACCTGACCCTCTTAAGATCTCCACGCTGTCTTCAGACCTCACATTTACTGACTCCAGCACCTTCCTGTAACTTCCAGCGCTCCCTTTGTTTTCAATCCTGGAGTAAAAGGTATTAGGTTCATTAGCAGAAGCCAGCTCATTAGCCAAAAATGCCTTTTGATGTTTATTTGGCATACTTATGTTTTACATGGTCTTTCATGTTTTTGGGGGTTGCCAGCCTTGAGTGCCTCCTCCATCTGTCTGTATGCATCCTTTGCCTTCTTGAGCTCTTCTCTTCTCTTCTCTTCTTCTTCTCTCATTTCCTTATCTCTTCTTTTCAGCTTCATTTTGTCCTTGTTTTTAAAAGATCATTTCCTTACGTTCAGTATTTGTTTAATGTCTTTTGGTTATATAGGTTTTGTTATAGGCATACACTTTAGCTGTTTTTATGGGGATGATGGACTGTACACAAAAGTTCATGGCTTTGTTGCATAAACTTTTTTTGTTTGTATAAACTAATTCCTTTGTGCTTTGTTCCCCTGTTGTCAAAGTCATGTTGGAATATTTTTTTTTTGCATTATTTACATCTAGATGTGTTAAACTTGGAACATGGCACCTTTTGGTGGCACACCACCAAACTTTTAGGTGAGCAAAGGGGTACAGAAACAGATGGTCTTGAAGTAAATAACACCAAATTTTTGGTTGCATGTTCCTTGTTTGCAATAACCTCATCAAGCCGGCAACCTACTGACATCACTAAACTGTGGCATTCTTCTTTTGTGCTGCTTTTCCAGGCTTGTTCCCCAGCTTCTTCCAGTTGTTTGTGTTGGGGGCATTTCTTTGGGGCATCCTTTTTAAATGATGCTTTGTCTTCCCAGGAAAAACCCATGGTTCAAACCAAGTGTAGACCTGAGCAATTAATTGTTTAAACGATCTGTCTAACTGGGCACAGCTGGGCAACGGAAATCCCTGTTTTCTGAGGAGCAGAAAAGCATCTTAGAATGGACTACATATCAAACGTTGGGGTGGATGGTAAACATTATTAGGTTACATTTCTGTCAACAGTTTCTGAAATGCTCAAACCTGCCCATCTGGCACCAAGACCTGTGCCACAATCAATCACGTCACATTTTTTTTCCCTTCATTCTTCTGTGTGATGTGAACATTAACTGAAGGTCTTGACTCAAATCTGCATTTTTTGCATTGTGCTGCTGCCACATGATTGGCTGATTAGATAACTGCATGAATGCATAGGTGTTCCTAATAAAGTGAGTGTATGTGTGGCCATTGTAGGCAAGATGTCTGCAATTTTTTGGCTGCTTGTTAAGTCAATGCATGACCTGAAATCTACTACTGTGCTTATTGGGCTAAAGCAGTGGTCAGACAAAATTGATTAAAATTCACTTGGCAGACAAGCTAGTTCACTTAGGTGGTGGTGCAGTCGGACCTAGCTCGGCCCATAACATACAAAGGAAATAAAAAGTATGGCAAGATAAAGATTGTGTTTGCTTTGTATTTTATTTTCACTTTTTTTTCAGTAGGCAGGCCAAAATAATAAACAAAATTCCCTGTACCTATTCACCCAATATGCTTAAATAACCTAAACCAAATGAAAATAAACTTCCTTCTGTCATGCTCTGTCCAACCCAAAACCAAAAGAAAATTAGCAACTAACCCCTAGTATTTAGTGTAGTATTTACAAGTGGGTATTCTATACAATATATATACAAATGACAACCAAATCCAGTGGGGAAGACAAAGAACGAAGTCAAAATAGCCCACGAGTCACTCACAAAGAAATCAGTACATAAAACGCAGTCAATTTGGGACAAAGCAAATGGAAAGATCTGCATGGGAATGTGGACTGACAAAGTTTAAACATGCATCCAGAAATTCACTTCCACCCAATCCCAAAGCAAGAGAAGGGAGCAAGGTATGTAATGGTGGTGATCATTCAGTGGCAAATGGAAGCAGGACATGTGGCAGGAGGCTTGGCTTGAGAGAAGACAAAAGACCCACAAATGGCCCTCAGTATAGACAAATACAGTTGAGGACAAGTCGGAAGTGAAAGTTGCATTTGCTTCTTTCTGGTATTGGTTCCTTTCACTTCATGCTGACTTTGTCGGTGAAATTTGACCTGTGACTTCATGAACATTGGACTTGTGACCTTCTCGAAAACAAGAGACTATCGTCTCTTAGTCAGTTAAAAAAAAAAAATGGAGAATCTGCATATGATACTGGTCACACAAGATGTTTGTTTCTTACTGTTGTTTGACACGCATTTAGGGGAAACAAGTTTTCTAAAGTTTTCTTTCGATTCTCCCCAAAATCTCATGGTTACCATGACTGCCTATAACCTAATAGCAGGATTTTAAACTGAAATACACTTAACTAGTAATGTAATATCGCCGGGTTACATGCATCTGCAGTATGTTCTGCTGACTATGTCTGACTGCCATTTTGTTGTTCAATAATAATTCACTATCATGTAAATTCCACATAAAAGGACTGCCACATTTCCAGAGTTTTAGCTACCATACCCTGTGGTCTTTGGAAACTCCTCTGTCTAGCTAGTTTCAGATGAGGCATTCCATACTGTTTTATGGTTACAAATTGGTAATCTGGGTTTTTTTGCTTTGTTTTGCTTTTTAGTTAAAAATAAAAAAGGTAAACTTTTTTCTTTTTTGGTTTAGTAAGAACTACCAGATTTTCACACATTTTCAGTTGTCCTAGGCTTTGCTCATGTGATTATGCAGTCATTTGGCTCTATGTATAATAGAGACCAGGACCAGTAGAACAGCATTGTGGGTAAGGTACACATATTAATTACAAAATAAATCTTTTGCACCATTAATGATCACATGCAAGTTATGTTAAAGAGCAAATCCTTATATAAATTTAACCCAACACTAAAAAAAAAATAGACTACCAAAAAGAATAAGTGTATGTTTGTGTTAATTAGAAGTAACAAATTACAGCAAAAATGCACAGTTAACATCCAAGGATATTTAAGTGCATTGTGTATGTGGGTTGTCCTCACCCCAGTACGGTGCCTCTAGCAACAATTTTTTAACTACAGTAGTAATAAGCCAAGATTCACCTCTGCGCCTTTTGATTCACATTTCGAAACTACATGCTAACACTAACTTACAATGCCTCCATTTTCCTTGTGCACAATTATAATTATCAATGTTGATTTCTACTTTTATAATTAGTTTTACTAAGCTATAACTAGGATATTGATTTTATATCAATTATATTGATACACTGAAAATTAACTAATTTTAGTAAAATATTGAACATAAGGAAATTACACACATCTTTGATGAATAAGGGCCAGTATGACACAGACATGCTGGTGCTAACAGTTCATATGTTGCTTTCCCAGGGTTTCCTGCCAGAACATTTCTTCCACCGACTGCTGAATCCGCACACCTTGGTCTCCAGACAGAGCCAAAATTACCTCACCAACCCTTCAACCCAAACTGATCCTCATCTGGAGCAAGGCAAAAATGAGATGCTGGTTTCTGATGGGGCTTACATCATGAACGATGAAGTTCTGGACAGTAGTGCCCTTACTACATCTCACCACTTCATGACTTCTACATATGATGCTAAGATGGAGGCTGACTCTCTTGACATGGACAAAGGAGATGTTTCTTCACCGATTGGATATGATGGCTCTGATAGGGAGGCTATTTTGGATGATGTGATCATAGCACCTAAAAATTCTGATTCTTCCTCATGCTCAGAAGATTGACCAGGTCTCATTTGAGATCATGAAATTCTTTTATTGTGTCTACCCCTACACTTCATACTTTGTGCTGCTTAATTTTTTCCCAGTTTTGTCTTTTTATTTAGTTTTATGGGGGCATTATCATACATTTTAACATGTATGATTGGCCCATCATGCAGACTCTAATACCAATAAGTTGTATGTTCTCCTTGTCGGTTAAACTGTTCAGCATTCCCTTCATGTTCTGTGGCTGTGGGGAACCTCTGGCTGGACTGTCTGTGGGATGAATTGCTGAAGAGTTCATATTTATATTTTGAGCTGAGCCATGGTGGTACCTCAGTCTATTTTAACTGTGCCTATGTCACAAAGAACATGGCTTTAATTTTTTCTCCAGTGATTACTTCAACCAAGACTTTTTGGTGTATTGTACAATGTATAGTTGGTGATATTAATGCAAAAAAATTGTTCATTTTTGTTCGAATCAACTCCAACTGTCTGATGGAAACATGAATAACAATTTATCATGAAGTAAGTCTTCTGTTTATTTTGTGTGTGGTGCACAAAATTCACACTACACTATTTATAAGAATAAATTAGATACTAACATTCAGAACAGCAGACAAAAAAGTTAGTCTGGTTGTAAATAAGGTCATGCTGTTTTAAATGACAATTTTGTTTACATCACAGTTTTCTCTAGCCAAGAGGTGTTGGAAAAGGCTGTGTTTATGCTTAAAACAATTTGTGTAGCTTGAATTTGGAGTTATGCATAATTCACTATTATAAGGAAAAAAATGGTTACCAATGACAAATTAATGAATTTGCTTTTATAATGTAGAAATAGACTTTTGTAATTAGATTTTGTATATATGAATATTTCACTTTGATTTCACGTTGATATTTTAGAGATAATTGACAAAATGCGCAAGTGAAATTATGTCTGGAAATTAATTATGGCTTTATAAAGCCCATTGTGTTTTGCCCTCAGCAAAAAAAAAAAATATCCATGAAAGACTTTGATTGATCTAAAACACAGATGTTGTCCATCTCATGTCTTTATGCTCTGCATGCATTTAAATGCGAGATGGCTGAGTTCTGAAGAGAACTCAAAAGCTAAATGAAGCAATGCACTTGGCCCTATTGACATGACTTTGCACAAATTAAGCTACAAATTCTTTGAGAATTTTTTTCATCGTATACATCGGTATTCCATATTTACTGTATAATATAATTCCAATAAAAAGTCCAGTAAAATTTACAACATATTTTAACTCGCTCCTAGTAAGAAAGCAGCGAAATGTGTAAATAAGGTCCCAGCCAGTGTCTCTAACTGCACAGTAACTACTACTCGTTTGCCAGGGGAATCTGTCCCCTACTGTAATCTTCATTGCTCTAAGTAAAGAGCTTGCACCTTTTGATTGAAGCAGATGTGGATAAGTTTGGATAACCCAGGATGAGCAGAAGATCCTCCCTGGGAATTTAAAGTTATGTGGTATTAAACTTGGTAATTTGTGTATCATAGTTCCTGTTTTTGAACGATTTGCCAGGAGATTATTTTAATCTTGTTGCTTCTTTTTTTTGTTTGTTTTGTTTTTGTCCAAGGACAACAAATGGTAGCCATCCAACTTCAGATCTGTCTAAATTCATCACCTAAACTACAATTAAGGTACATTTAACTCCGTGGCAAAATTGCAACGGTAACACTAAAGCTTGGCCACAGTAGCAGCACTTGTCTACATATCGTGAGACAAAAAGTTTTGCTCTCCTTAGTGAGCATCTGCCAAGAAACCGGTTGAAAGAGCCCTGGTTATAGTAGAGGTTTTACAGCATGTGAAATTAGCTAGGCCTTTAGTGGCACCAGAAACTTCAGCTAGGTGTATACTGGGAGCTAGGTTGTCACACATTGCAGGCAATATTAAGGTCTTTGAAAACCTATGCTTGCCTAAGATGGCTATCCATGTAGGAGCTTATGATATATGCGTGTGTCAGTCAGAGGTTACTAAGAGGTTACTTTGATAATGCAGACATGTGTAAATTAACAAAGGTGATGTCCAATGCAGTAGTTAATTGTGGGCTCTACCCATAGTGGTGCAGCAATGTGGCTTACAGAAGGTTATGTTCTCTGAACTGCTGGATGTCTAGGTTGTGCCCTGAGTACAGTGTCGGCAGTGAGCAGACAAGCAGTCTAAACTGACTGTTGTCTGTTCAGTCTTGTTTGTTACGGAGATGAACACCCCAAGTATCTGTAGTACTGAACTGCCTCAATCGCCATCCCTTGAATGCTCATTGGGCTGACAGATGATTTTTTTTTTATTTTATTTTTTTATGTTTTTGTCCAAGGGCATCAAATGATAGCCATCCAACATCAGATCTGCCTAAAATCATCACCAAAACTACAATTAAGGTCCATTTAACTCCGTGGCAAAATTGCAAAGGTAACACTAAAGCTTCAGAGCACCACTTCAGAGATGCGAGGTTAAACCTAGCAAAAACAGCAACGAGTGAAAGAAAAGGTGAAAGGCAGCACACCAGAGATAAGCTCTCATTTTTCACACCCCTGCCCTCCATTCACTGATTACTCCTTCTCAATTTACTGCTTTAAATTACAGATAACAGTTTTTCTTGATGCTGCTATACTGTAACAAACTTATCTTTTTCAGAAGCGAGCAGAAAACTGAAGCCTGCACGAAACATTGAATCGAGTGCAGGATGTGAGAAGCGAGCATCTAATATTCTGCATTTCAAAGGCAGCTTGTATTTTTTGCACTATTTGTTTTTGTATTTTTTGTATAATTTATATTTTTTGTTTCTTTCTCGCAGTTTTTGCTCAGTGCACTTGACTCTGCTCACTTGTAGTGTCTGTATTGCTCGGTTTAACCTCTGATCTCCATTCTCATATGAATAACCGTTATCCATATCTCGCAAAGCTTTTCAATACAAAAAGTTGCATTGTAAGCACCCCCTGGAGTGGATTGTTTAGCATAGTGTGAGTGCAGACAAGTGGGGGAAGGGGAACAATTGCTCCCAGGTGCAATTTGGGCCAGTTGAAACTAGTGTAAGTACACCCTTATACAGTGTGTGATAGTGTCAATATCCTCACAAAAAAAGAGTTGTGCAAAGTGTGGTGCAGGGAGTTCGTATGCAGGCATGAGGTGGACCAGGTTACGGTCAGATCTGCCCAATGGTGGTAATGGAGCAGAGCTGTATGCATTCTTATGCGTAATCTCGCATGCAGAGTTGAGTGAGGCAACGGGGGCGACAAACACCATTATAACGATGAGAACTCCCTTGGTAACTACTACATTCTTATGCATGCAGCTAGCAAATCAAAGTCCTTGTTGCAGGGTCCTCCCTTAACCATTATGTGCCCAGGATTGCACCATCTATTGGTAAACACTGCCAAAACCCCTTCTGTCCTCTTACTGCTCTCCACGGTCATTCTGCCTGTCCGCATGAGATAAAAGCCGTCCAGCTTTGCATGTGCATCTGGAATCAGTCCATCTCTCAAAAAAAAACACTTGCGGTAATCCCTCCAGTGCTGTGTTATTGTTACCTCCTCCATCTTGTTAGCAAGAGATCTTAAGAGATCGCAGTAATAACAGATGGAAGAAAAGGTTATCTTCTCTTGCCTGCCCAACAATTAATTCCAGCTCAGAACCCATGCTTCCATTGCCCTATATCCATGCCCCCTTTTCTTTTCTTTTTTTACCAGTAAGTTGGGCTAAATACTGCAGCACAAACAGCTGTTGCACCTGCTGTTCTCTCACATAGTAGCCACGAAGAGTCTCAATATTAGTAAAAGTGTAGAATAAAGTTCAAGTCCAGCAGTCATTTTAGTCTGGTCAGTGGGGGATTATGTTTAAAAATAGATTCATTAGACAAGAGTTTACAAACATACAAAAAGGAGCAAGAAAAAGAGTGAGAGACGGGGGCTGCTGGCTGCCATCAGCATGGCTGAAGTCATAAGGTTGATCAAGAATTTGGTAGGCTACAACACCAGTCAAAAGTTTGGACACACCTTTCTAATTCAATGTTTTTTGGTTTTTTTTATATTACTTTTAATACACCTCATGTCTATTTACTGTATTTTTATTATTTACTGTTTACAGTTTTATGGTCTCAAATGCATTAAGAAGACCAGCGATTCCACTAATTAACTTTTGAAACGGCACACCTGTTAATTAAAAAGCGTTCCAGGTGACTAACCTCATGAAGCTAGTTAAGATGATGCCAATAGCTATCATCAAGTTAAATGTTGAAGAAACGAAAATATGAAACATTTTATTTTATTTTATTTTATTTTGGTACAATTATTTCATAATTGAGACACTTTTGTTTACCTCATAATTCCATATATGTTACATATGTTAATAGTTTTGATGTATTGCTCTACAATGTAGAATATAGTCAAATAAAGGAAAACCTATGAATGAGTAGGTGTGTCCAAACTTTTGACTAGTACTGAATGTGCTAATCTGTAAGTAGACTTTTAATGATTCCTAATAACTGAAAACCATGGCTGCCATTTGTGAGTCACACTTTGGCAGGCATTTTTCAAGGTTCCCCTTAAGCTATTGTCATGAAACTTGAATAGTAGTTTCAAGGAGGGAACAAGTTATGTGGTCCCTCAAATTGCGGGTGCACAATTGATCATCTTAGGGATTTGAATTATGTACAAATAGCCATATCTCAGAAAGTGTGCTCCACCTCCTCAGATTTGATCGCTATATCATGGCCATATTGTTTACAAAAGTCAACATGTTTTTGATAAATGTTAAGGTCACGTTCCCCTGAGTAGTTTTACACCACATTTGAGAAGATGAGTCAAAAGGCCAAAAGGACAAGGTCGCATAAAATTAAAGGGGGTGGAGCTAAAGGGTATAAAAGGCAATAGTTTAGAATTGGAGCGACATATTAAGCTAAAAAAAGAATTTTCATTGTATTTGACTTTTTCCATCTTATATTTCAAGTGATGTACTTGTTTTTCTGTGAAGACTATCCACCTTGTTACCAGTGAAAAGTTAAAAAGCCAGCATCTGTGATCATATGGGGATGTGTTAGTGCCCATGGCATGGGTAACATCTGTGGGGAACATCTGTGATGGCACCATTAATGCTGAAAGGTACATGCATGTTTGAAGCAGCATTTGTTGCCATCCAGATAACGTCATTTGCTGGAATAAGCAGGAACATCCCTGAAAGGCAATGCCAAGCCACATTCTGCACATGTTACAACAGTGTGGTTTCGTAGTAAAAGAGTGTGGGTACTAGGCTTCAGTCCAGACCTGTTTGCGATTAAAAATGTCTGGCACATTATGAAGTGCAAAATATGACAACCGAGATCCTGGACTGTTGAGCAGTTATGTATCAAGCAAGACTAGATACCAATTCAAAACTTCAACAATTTAAGTTTTCATTTCCCAAACACTTACTGAGTGTTGTTAAAAGAAAAGGTGATGATACAGTGGAAAATATGCCCCTGTCTCCTTAGTGAGCATCTGCCAAGAAACCGGTTGAAAGAGCCCTGGTTATAGTAGAGGTTTTACAGCATGTGAAATTAGCTAGGCCTTTAGTGGCACCAGAAACTTCAGCTAGGTGTATACTGGGAGCTAGGTTGTCACACATTGCAGGCAATATTAAGGTCTTTGAAAACCTATGCTTGCCTAAGATGGCTATCCATGTAGGAGCTTATGATATATGCGTGTGTCAGTCAGAGGTTACTAAGAGGTTACTTTGATAATGCAGACATGTGTAAATTAACAAAGGTGATGTCCAATGCAGTAGTTAATTGTGGGCTCTACCCATAGTGGTGCAGCAATGTGGCTTACAGAAGGTTATGTTCTCTGAACTGCTGGATGTCTAGGTTGTGCCCTGAGTACAGTGTCGGCAGTGAGCAGACAAGCAGTCTAAACTGACTGTTGTCTGTTCAGTCTTGTTTGTTACGGAGATGAACACCCCAAGTATCTGTAGTACTGAACTGCCTCAATCGCCATCCCTTGAATGCTCATTGGGCTGACAGATGATTTTTTTTTTATTTTATTTTTTTATGTTTTTGTCCAAGGGCATCAAATGATAGCCATCCAACATCAGATCTGCCTAAAATCATCACCAAAACTACAATTAAGGTCCATTTAACTCCGTGGCAAAATTGCAAAGGTAACACTAAAGCTTCAGAGCACCACTTCAGAGATGCGAGGTTAAACCTAGCAAAAACAGCAACGAGTGAAAGAAAAGGTGAAAGGCAGCACACCAGAGATAAGCTCTCATTTTTCACACCCCTGCCCTCCATTCACTGATTACTCCTTCTCAATTTACTGCTTTAAATTACAGATAACAGTTTTTCTTGATGCTGCTATACTGTAACAAACTTATCTTTTTCAGAAGCGAGCAGAAAACTGAAGCCTGCACGAAACATTGAATCGAGTGCAGGATGTGAGAAGCGAGCATCTAATATTCTGCATTTCAAAGGCAGCTTGTATTTTTTGCACTATTTGTTTTTGTATTTTTTGTATAATTTATATTTTTTGTTTCTTTCTCGCAGTTTTTGCTCAGTGCACTTGACTCTGCTCACTTGTAGTGTCTGTATTGCTCGGTTTAACCTCTGATCTCCATTCTCATATGAATAACCGTTATCCATATCTCGCAAAGCTTTTCAATACAAAAAGTTGCATTGTAAGCACCCCCTGGAGTGGATTGTTTAGCATAGTGTGAGTGCAGACAAGTGGGGGAAGGGGAACAATTGCTCCCAGGTGCAATTTGGGCCAGTTGAAACTAGTGTAAGTACACCCTTATACAGTGTGTGATAGTGTCAATATCCTCACAAAAAAAGAGTTGTGCAAAGTGTGGTGCAGGGAGTTCGTATGCAGGCATGAGGTGGACCAGGTTACGGTCAGATCTGCCCAATGGTGGTAATGGAGCAGAGCTGTATGCATTCTTATGCGTAATCTCGCATGCAGAGTTGAGTGAGGCAACGGGGGCGACAAACACCATTATAACGATGAGAACTCCCTTGGTAACTACTACATTCTTATGCATGCAGCTAGCAAATCAAAGTCCTTGTTGCAGGGTCCTCCCTTAACCATTATGTGCCCAGGATTGCACCATCTATTGGTAAACACTGCCAAAACCCCTTCTGTCCTCTTACTGCTCTCCACGGTCATTCTGCCTGTCCGCATGAGATAAAAGCCGTCCAGCTTTGCATGTGCATCTGGAATCAGTCCATCTCTCAAAAAAAAACACTTGCGGTAATCCCTCCAGTGCTGTGTTATTGTTACCTCCTCCATCTTGTTAGCAAGAGATCTTAAGAGATCGCAGTAATAACAGATGGAAGAAAAGGTTATCTTCTCTTGCCTGCCCAACAATTAATTCCAGCTCAGAACCCATGCTTCCATTGCCCTATATCCATGCCCCCTTTTCTTTTCTTTTTTTACCAGTAAGTTGGGCTAAATACTGCAGCACAAACAGCTGTTGCACCTGCTGTTCTCTCACATAGTAGCCACGAAGAGTCTCAATATTAGTAAAAGTGTAGAATAAAGTTCAAGTCCAGCAGTCATTTTAGTCTGGTCAGTGGGGGATTATGTTTAAAAATAGATTCATTAGACAAGAGTTTACAAACATACAAAAAGGAGCAAGAAAAAGAGTGAGAGACGGGGGCTGCTGGCTGCCATCAGCATGGCTGAAGTCATAAGGTTGATCAAGAATTTGGTAGGCTACAACACCAGTCAAAAGTTTGGACACACCTTTCTAATTCAATGTTTTTTGGTTTTTTTTATATTACTTTTAATACACCTCATGTCTATTTACTGTATTTTTATTATTTACTGTTTACAGTTTTATGGTCTCAAATGCATTAAGAAGACCAGCGATTCCACTAATTAACTTTTGAAACGGCACACCTGTTAATTAAAAAGCGTTCCAGGTGACTAACCTCATGAAGCTAGTTAAGATGATGCCAATAGCTATCATCAAGTTAAATGTTGAAGAAACGAAAATATGAAACATTTTATTTTATTTTATTTTATTTTGGTACAATTATTTCATAATTGAGACACTTTTGTTTACCTCATAATTCCATATATGTTACATATGTTAATAGTTTTGATGTATTGCTCTACAATGTAGAATATAGTCAAATAAAGGAAAACCTATGAATGAGTAGGTGTGTCCAAACTTTTGACTAGTACTGAATGTGCTAATCTGTAAGTAGACTTTTAATGATTCCTAATAACTGAAAACCATGGCTGCCATTTGTGAGTCACACTTTGGCAGGCATTTTTCAAGGTTCCCCTTAAGCTATTGTCATGAAACTTGAATAGTAGTTTCAAGGAGGGAACAAGTTATGTGGTCCCTCAAATTGCGGGTGCACAATTGATCATCTTAGGGATTTGAATTATGTACAAATAGCCATATCTCAGAAAGTGTGCTCCACCTCCTCAGATTTGATCGCTATATCATGGCCATATTGTTTACAAAAGTCAACATGTTTTTGATAAATGTTAAGGTCACGTTCCCCTGAGTAGTTTTACACCACATTTGAGAAGATGAGTCAAAAGGCCAAAAGGACAAGGTCGCATAAAATTAAAGGGGGTGGAGCTAAAGGGTATAAAAGGCAATAGTTTAGAATTGGAGCGACATATTAAGCTAAAAAAAGAATTTTCATTGTATTTGACTTTTTCCATCTTATATTTCAAGTGATGTACTTGTTTTTCTGTGAAGACTATCCACCTTGTTACCAGTGAAAAGTTAAAAAGCCAGCATCTGTGATCATATGGGGATGTGTTAGTGCCCATGGCATGGGTAACATCTGTGGGGAACATCTGTGATGGCACCATTAATGCTGAAAGGTACATGCATGTTTGAAGCAGCATTTGTTGCCATCCAGATAACGTCATTTGCTGGAATAAGCAGGAACATCCCTGAAAGGCAATGCCAAGCCACATTCTGCACATGTTACAACAGTGTGGTTTCGTAGTAAAAGAGTGTGGGTACTAGGCTTCAGTCCAGACCTGTTTGCGATTAAAAATGTCTGGCACATTATGAAGTGCAAAATATGACAACCGAGATCCTGGACTGTTGAGCAGTTATGTATCAAGCAAGACTAGATACCAATTCAAAACTTCAACAATTTAAGTTTTCATTTCCCAAACACTTACTGAGTGTTGTTAAAAGAAAAGGTGATGATACAGTGGAAAATATGCCCCTGTCCCATAGATGGACATGTAAGAAAGGCCAAATGTACAATGTACAACCCGGATTTCAGAAAAGTTCGGACGTTCTCTAAAGTTGAATAAAATGAAAAAAGATTTTCAAATCACATGAGCCAATATTTTATTTACAGCAGAACATAGATAACACAACAAATGTTCAAACTGAGAATTTGTACACCTTTATCCACTAAATGAGCACGTTTCAAATTTGATGCCTGCTACATGTCTCAAAAAAGTCGGCACGGGGCAACAAATGGCTGAAAAAGTAAGAAAGTTTAAAAGATTCAGCTGGGAGAACATCTAGCAACTAATTAAATTAATTGATATCAGGTCTGTAACATGATTAGCTATAAAAGGGATGTCTTGGAGAGGCAGAGTCTCTCAGAAGTAAAGATGGGCAGAGGCTCTCCAATCTGTGAAAGAGTGCGTAAAAAGATTGTGGAATACTTTAAAAACAAATGTTCCTCAACATTAAATTGCAAAGGTGCATAACATCATCAAAAGATTCAGAGAAACTGAAGATATCTCTGTGCGTAAGGGAGAAGGCCGAAGACCTTTATTGGATGCCCGTGGTCTTCGGGCCCTCAGACGACACTGCATCACTCATTAGCATGATTGTCTCATTGACATTACTAAATGGGCCCAGGAATACTTCCAGAAACTACTGTCGGTAAACACAATCTGCCGTGCCATCTGCAGATGCCAAATAAAGCTCTATCATGCCAAAAGGAAGCCATATTTGAACATGGTCCAGAAGCATCATCATGTCCTGTGGACCAAGACTCATTTGAAATGGACTGTTTCACTGTAATCACGGACGCCGTGTCCTCCGGGCTAAAGAGGAGGAAGACCTTTCAACATGTTCTGAGCATTCAGTTCAGAAGCCAACATCTCTGATGGTATGGGGGTGCATCTTTTGGAAGGAACTATGAATGCTGAAAGGTATATACAGGTTTTAGAGCAACATATGCTCCCCTCCAGATGACCTCGATTTCAGGGAAGGCCTTGTGTATTTCAGCAGGACAATGTAAAACCACATACAGCAGCGATTACAACAGCATGGCTTCATCAGAGAAGAGTCCGAGTGCTGAATTGGCCTGCCTGCCTTCCAAATTTAAATACAGTCCCTAAAGTTGATGTGTTGGAAGTAGGAAAAATGGGCAAGCATAAGGATCTGAACAACTTTGACAGGGTCTGTGTTTCCAGTATGCAGTGGTTAGTACCTACGAAAAGTGGTTCAAGAAAAGACAACCAGTGAACTAGTGACAGGGTCTTGGGCACCCAAGGCTTATTAGTGTGCACGGTGAGTAAAGACTAGCCTGTCTGGTACAATCCCACAGAAGAGCTACTGTAGCAATTTGCTGAAAAAGTTAGTGCTAGCTATAGTAGAAAGGTGTCGGCGCACACAGTGGATTGCAGCTTGCTGTGTATGTGGTTGCATAGCTGCAGACCAGTCAGAGTGCCCATGATGACCCCTGTCCATCATCACCAAAAATGCCTACACTTGAGCATCAGAACTGGACCATGATGCAATGGAAGAAGGTGACTTGGTCTGATGAATCACATTTTTTTTACATTATAAGGACAGCCAGGTGTGTGTACATCACTTACCTAAGCATGGCGTTCCTGGCATTCATGTGGATGTTAATTTGTAATGTGCCCTGCCACATGCAAAAATTGTTCAGAAGGTTTGAAGAACATAATGAGTTCAAAGTGTTGACTTGGCCTCCAAATTCCCCAGATCACAATCAGTAGGATTTGCTAGATAAACAAGTCCAATCCATAGAGGCCCCATCTTGCAATTTACAGGACTTAAAAGAAGTTATGTCTTAGTGCCAGATACCGCAGCACACCTTCAGAGGTCTTGTTGAGTCCTAGACTCGATGGGTCAGAGCTGTTTTGGTGACACAAGTGGACCTACACAATATTAGAACAGTGACTTTAATTTTATGGATTATAATTGTATATCAGTAGTGATTTTATTTAGAAACAATGCTTAATAAGGTATTTAAAAAGAAAAGCATTTTTTGTTTATAGTGTACAAGCATCAATATAAGTAGCCTTGATACCTGCTGCCTATAGTGCAAAACTATGTTTATTCATATACAGCTATGTATAATATATTGTTTACTTAAAAACACAATGTATATTTTTCACCAGCATATTAATGAGGAAGTGTAAATGCTCAACCTTATGGTGACTGTCTTCATTGGCTATGGTTTAACTTGGTGTCCAATCAGAGTTTTGAAACACTGCACAAGAACACTAAATTTGTAATGACTCCATATGTTTCTTTGCATATACACACAAATGTATCATATATGCCAGACAACATCTGAGCAGTGGCACGATGTCCCTTCAGAAAGAACCCAGCTACTTTGGCCACCAGTTCTGTGCCTGCATCACAGTTCATGTATCTATACTATGTGGTTCAATGGACCTGACTTCCTTTGCAAGCCTCCTGAGCCTGTAATGTATGAGCTCTTTGAACTGACACACTCTGAAATGTCATGTGGAAGTCAGACCATATGTGACTGCCATATCAAAGCCAGGAGACTTACTTCTAATCATTTCCAGCACCCGTCTACATGGGATTAAGCCTAATGGCCATTTCCCCTTTGACTTACCAGGCACATTCCCACAGGTCAGGCTTCACAGATGCATCACAACATATATAAAGGATGGCATAGATGGAGCAGCTCTTGCAGTCATTGCAGCTGCCAAGAAGCTGATCCATGAGTCTGTTCAAAGAGATAAATATCCAGATGCATATGCTGCTGTTCAAGTGAATAGGGAAGTCTCTAGTTTAAGTTCAACATTGATCCTTGACAGTCAGCAGGGTTAGAAGACATCTCAGACATTCTTCCCTTGAATCTGTAATAAAAAAAAATAAAAAAAACACATGGGGGGGGCCAACTTCACGTACATACCATTAAGACAGCTGGACTGTAGCTTGCTGCTGGCAAGAGGCTGGTTAGTTCTATCCTCTTATTACTGCATAATATGCCACAAGCTCAGAGGGAGGTGTAACAACCCTAAGCTAAGCCCAGTTGTGACTCAGAATCAGTAACAGGTGCTTGTTGCTAGTGTGGCAAGAAATAGTTGGACTTGTAACCAGACCCAAAATGAAACTCCACAACAATGCCTTCATGCAGCCAAGTTTGCGTGGTGTTTTTCTTTTCTAGAAGTGAAAAGCTATACAAGATGTATGCATGTATGTACGATATATGCATATATGCACGTATGTACATGGGGGATCTTGGGCAATGAACAGAGGTTGGACTTAGTGACGCTAAAGGAAAAAATAAATAAATAAAAACAGTCTTCCCTATTCTCGGTTTTACACAAACTGACCTGGAAACAAAAGTGAAAGAAAAGATTCTATTATAAGGAGGCTGAGACAGTATTCTTCCCTAGCTAACGTAAATACATGGGATGATGATCGCCTCTTACTTAGGGTGTCTAGACAGTTAGGTCATTATGTGGTGTGTAGTGTAATATAATAATATTACATATAAAAATGTTATAACAATATAACAAAAGCATTCAGAGTACAGTAGTCATTAAAAAACAACCTCAGCATTCATTGACAAAACTCATCGCTAGTTTCTTTCCATGTTCTCTTCTGGAGTTGCTTTAAAAAAAAAAATCAAAGCTCCTCCGGCATTAGACATGGGCGTGATAGGCAAACACTTCATCCAATACATTGTCTTCATTCTGAAAACTGCAATAAGTCTTACCAGCAACATTAAAAAAATAATAACAATTTGTGCCCTTGCATGTAACATGCTCCCCCTCAAAAAAAAAAAAAAAAATAGACGTAGTTTAAACTCTAGAAAGAGCATCCACTATTTTATTGTCAGCATCTTTTGTGTGTTTTACTTCCAAATTGTATTTTTATATAATTAAAAACTGTAAGCCTTTGGTTTTTGTTATACATCTAAGAAAAAAAAACACAAGAGGATTATGGTCTGTACAGACAACAAGATCAGGGTTTGAGTCTATATTTTGAGCCTATATTGAGCCAAAGTGCTCTAGAGCTAGATATAAACCTAAAGCTACTCTGGCGTAGTAGCACACAGTATGGCCAACTCCATCTTCATCCTCCTGTAACAGCACTGCTCCACTTCCTACACCACTTTCATCACTCTCCAACTTATAAGGCTACCAAATCATCCACGTAAGCCATGCAGTTTGATTAAACAGAAAGAACAGTACTGACAAAAATTTTCTGGTGAATTTTTAATTACAAAATCCAAAGTACCATCGGATTTTGGAACATCACACAGAGAACTCCATGGACCATGGGAATAGCCAAGTCATGCTGTAAAAGGTATTCTTCTTCTTAGCCTAGCACATAATTTCATGCCTAGTTTAATTGACAAGGTACAGATGATGCTGTGGTGGTTTATTACTTGAAACTTTAATGTCATGTTGTATGACTGGTTGCTGTATGGATACATCATTGAATACTGAAAGTAACTCCCCAGTTCAATAAAATTTTATTTGTATTGCGCTTTTTCCAGTGGACATTTTCACAATGCAGCTTTACAGAAATATTCCGGTCAAAACTTTTAAACATATGAATTTATAAATGTCAGGACCTGCTCCGCATGGCACATTCGCTTAGTGCATCTGATGTCTCCGTTACGCATAGCGCTGAATGTTTGCTTTATGGTTTTGGACTCTGTTGTGCAGTGATATCAAAGACTAGGCAATAACAATAAACCACTACAAAGAAACAAAATGTTTGCTTCTTGAACACTGTTGAGTGTTTCTTATAGATGTTTGCGTGCTGAGCACGAATATCACATCAAAATTTACCCATCACGTACAGTTTCTGAGAAATCTTAAGTTTTGTCATTTTTTCTTATTTGTATCCAAATATTTTCGCTCCCTTAAGTGACTCATCAACAACGGTTTGTGCAGCCTGGGAATGTTCAGGCATGGAATCAGGCCAGGTTGGAAGCTGTTCTGTGGAAGTTGACATCCTGGGCATGCCTGGGCAGGTCTGAACG
>JAQQZR010000001.1:19400086-19420878 GCA_030068235.1 Notoglanidium macrostoma | reverse complement strand
AATTTTTGTGAGCAGTGTATATATATATATATACACACACACACACACACACACACACACACACACACACAGGTACTCCCCAACTTACGATGGTTCGAGTTATGATATTTCGATCTTATGATGGCTGATCCGATACGACAAATTAAAATTTTTTTTTACTGTACTGTAATACAGTCTGTACTGTAATCGAAAATTACTGTACTGTAATACAATTTCAAAGGTTTATTAACCCTTCGGCCATACATGGCATCAATTAATGCCATGCCAAATGGTTAATTAACTCTACAGTGCTTTATAGTACAAATACTCTATAATACAGTACAGTACTTACTGTATTTCAATTTACAGGGTATGGGTTTTGTTTATTAAATTTAACACAAAACTATACAATACATCATGCTATAACACTATACATTACATTATATTATATAACATACATTACATTGTCTTTGTCTATACACTATACAAAGGCTTTCCGACTTATGATATTTTCGTCTTACGATGTGATTCAGGGAACGTAACCTCTTCGTAATTTGAAATATATATATATATATATATATTTGTAATTCGTATATTACAAATATACGAATATATATACACACCCACACACACCCCTATATATGGTAGTGAGTGATGATTTACTGTACAGTCTACAACATACGTAAATTTCTTTTGTGAAAGTCGGCATTCTAAAAAAGTTGTCATATCTAAAAAAAAAAACTCAGATCGAAGTCTTTTATTGGTGTAGATTTGTCTCTTGATGCTTTGACAGGTACCTTCTCCACATGCTTGCTTTCCTTTTTGCTCTGACCTTCCTCCTCATCCTCCTCATACTGGCCATTATTCAGCACCCATGCTGCCGTTCGCTCAACAGGAGACATGGTGACCGACTCGACAGGAGTGAGCACCTGAAAATATAATACATTATATTATATTAATTACATCATATAATATTTTTCCAAGATGTCAGTGCAGATGGATGCAGCGGATTCTCTCTGTCCCGATTCTCTGTGTTTACCTTTGTTTAAATTGTCGTGTTTATGTAAAAGTTCATGCGTCTACATTGAGGCATAAAAACAGTCATCAGTTGCTGCTAGACATCAATAGTATGGCCAAATTTCAACTTAGAACCCACTCAAGCAGAAGAATTTGGGGCCTAGGATTACTTTGCATACCTTTCACACCGGTGACCGACTGCTGCTCCCCATCCCCATCCCGAGCGGAGGCGCTAACCCTAGCCTGTATAGGCTGACTATCCATCCTACTCGCCAATGTCTGCTCCCTGAACAATAAAATGGACCATATAGGTCTTTTAAGTTCTGCCCAGGCTAACGTGAGGGAATGATGTGTTTTTGTATTCAATGACAACATCCTGGATGCCAAGTGAACAGAGCCCTGAGTGTAGGAGGTGGGACTTGTCGGGGGTTTACATCAGCAATGCTTGATGCAGTGATCCTGGGGTGGTCTGTAAACACTGTTCTCCTCCGGCTGAGTTTTTGATTGTTAAACTTCGACCTTTCCATCTACCGAGGGATTTCACAACCACCCTGTTGGTTGTTGCTTAAATTTCCCCCAGCACCAACAACAGTGACAGAAACAACGCACTCAACAAACTGTATCGTGCAATCAGTGAGCAACAAACCTTGTTGGATTTCTTATTCTAGCTGGGGATTTCAAATCATGCAGACCTCAAGTCAGTGTATCCAAAAAGATACTAGCATGTTGATTTTCCAGCAAGAGGAAATAGGACCTTGACTTGGTATACACAACCCACAATGGAGCATACAAGGCTTTACCCATCTCTTACATCGGCTTTTCTGACCATATCACTGCTAATACCAGCATACAGACCAAGGGTGAAAGTGATCAAACCAATCCTGAAGCAAGTGCAGATGTGACCAGAAGACACCACCTTGGTACTTAAGGACTGCTTTGATACTGCAGACATGTTAAAGCAGGTAGCCACCCACAACCAACAAACCAAAATCCAGGAATATAAAAAGACTGTCACAGCCTACATCACTGAATGCATTGATAATGTGACATATACCAGAACCATCACCACACGGGCTAATCAGAAGCCATATGGCTGACAGGGTAGGCTGACAGGCTGCTGAGGACCCAGAACACTGCCTTCCGAGCTGGTGACACAGCTGGCCTGAGAACAGCCAGGGCCAACCTGTCCTGCACCATCAAAAGAGCCAAACACCTAGTACCTTTATTGTGTACTGACACAATAAAGAGAATAGCCAATTATGAAGACAGCAGAGACTCAAGAAGTTTGTGGCATGGGATCCAGAATATCAGACCTCTATAAACCTCTACCAACAAACCAAATTTTTGGGTATGCACATCACAAAGGACCTCTCCTAGTCAAAGAACACAGCATAACTGACAAAAAAAGCCCAACAGTGCATCTACTTCTCCCGCAAATTGAAGAGAGCAAGTGCCCCGGTACCGATCATAGTTTCCTTCTATTGAGGCACCATTCAGGGAATTCTGTCTAACTGCATCACTGTGTAGTTTAGAAGTTTAGAAAGCCTTTTCAGTCGCTTGCAATCTGGGAAAAGGTACTAGAGCTTCCGTGCCTGCTCCACCAGACTGAGGGACAGTTTCATCTACGAGGCTCCTAGGACGCTGAACATTTTCCACTCTCTCCTCTTCTTCTCAACCCCAAAAAAATCTGGACTTGTAACCCCCAACCAATCTATTCTAACAGTATTAGCCACTTTAATATAAGGACAAGGATTATTAAAAAAAAAAAAACTAACTGACTAAACTGCTCCTATCCACACTTGCACTGCAGATCCACCATATTATATACATACCTACATATATTATTTACTACATACTGTACACTACTAGTTTAGTAGTTTTTTAGTTTAATTCTTGAAGTTTAAGTAGCCTAGTAGTTAAGTTTAAATTTACTTGTGTATTTTTGCAGTTGTTATTCACTCACCATGGGTCTAAGAGAAACGTAATCTCAATCCACTATGTGTCTTGTACATATGGCAGAATGGACATAGTTGACTTTATATAGCTCTGGAAAAAATTGAGACTTCATTGTCTGTTTCTCTGGTTGTACCATTTATAGGTGTTTGAGGAACATGAAGAAGTTTGTTTTATTCCATAGACTACTGACAAAATTTCCCCCAAATTCTGGATAAAAATATAGTCAATTGATTGCTATAACTGCACTCTAATCTAACTGGTCAAAACAACATATAACCAACAATAACTAACAACAAACAAACAAAGCAGTGTTATCAGACCTTGAATAATGCATAGATATCAAGATCATATTCAATTTTAAACACAATACTAATGTTTGAACTTACGAAGAGTTCAGAAATCAATATTTGGTGGAATAACCCTGACAATCACAGCTTTCATGCGTCTTGGCACAAGTCTTTCACATTGCGCTCAAGTGACTTTATGCCATTCCTGGCACAAACACTCAATAACCTCAACTTTGTTTGATGGGATGTGACTATCCATCTTCTGCTTCCTTCACAAACAAAAATCTGCTTTATGTTTAATCTGCCTTGCTGGAGCACCCCAGATCACCACTGATCCTCCACCATGTTTCATAGTAGGTGTGAAACACTGTAGCTTGTAGGCCTCTCCAGGTCTCTGTCTAATCATTACACAACCAAGGGATGGGACAAGCTGAAAACTGGACTCATCAGATAAGATAACCTTACTCCAGCACTCCACAGTCCATTTTATGGGCATTAGCAAACCTCAGCCTGGTTCTTCTTTGATTCTCATTGATGAAGTCCTTTTTTCTAGCTTTGCATGACTTGCCTGGAACAGCTTGTATTTAACTGTCCTTACCATACAATTTACCCCAGCTGCCATTTGCCATTCATTTAGTAGGTCTCGATGTTATGCCATGGTTGTCAAGTAACATTCAAAGAGGTCGACGACCATCCTGGTCAGTAGGAGTTTTTGCCCTCTGCCAGTCTGTAACTTTGTTGTCCTCAAAGCCTACTGCTCGACCTTGTTCTTATGAAGAACTGCTGTACTCAAAATTTTCAAGATGGAAGCAACCTGATATATGATGTATCCCTCTGCCAGTAAAGCCAGTAATCCAGTATGTTGTATGTAAATTTAAGATACTGCTAGAACTGGTCCTGCCATCCAAACTGGTCCTATAGAGGATAGTGATTATCGCAGCAGTGGTTTTTATACTTTTTTCATTAAATATGATTTAGTTCAGGCGATCACCTAAGCAGTGCCTCATTAAGCAAAATGGGCTGTGCTTGTGTTGCAATTCCACCACAGACACTGGAATGAAATGGCTGCCATACATAGAGATGCTATGTACTGTGCAAAAATCTTAAAATAGGGTATCATTCACAACTCAAAAATAACAAATTTAAAAGTTTCTGCAATTTGAGCACTTTTATAAAGAAATTGGCTGGTTCATTTTACTAAGCATCTTGGAGAAACTGCAAGTTCTGAAACAGTTCTTCTGTAGACACTTGCTTCATTTTTTTTGCATGCAAAACACAGCACCCTTCATTAAAAATGGTTAGTTATGTAACATGATGCTTTCTTTACTGACAATTTTGTTCACCTTTAAAAAAAAATTTTTTTTTAAAGTAATGTTTAGACAATTATTTTGTTTTGTACTGACTCACTAACAGTCAAAATAAACATCTTTAACAAAATTTATACTGAAAACAGTGTGCTTAGGACATCTGTCATCATACCCATTGATAGTTCTTCCTCAAAATGTTGCCACTAACTGGATGCACACAACTGTCTTTACAGTGGCATTTTACTTCACTGGAACTCCACTAACTAACCTGTTCAAGCATGACAATAGATGCTTTCGGGACTCATGAGAGGAGTTAGCAACTGGGGAACTGCCCTGAGAACTAAATACCTTCAAAGACCTTCCTCTTCTTGCATTTGCACCGCCAGTAGGAACACTCTAAGATATCACTAGACACTAGTTTGTTTTTATGAATGTGCAGCTTGTCCACCAATGATTTTGTGTTGCTGTGAAAACAGCAAACTAGCAACATTAAGATTTAAACATGTCCACATTTGTGCGTCATGTTTTGGTTGGATTTTTCTTGAAATAGATCATTCCATTGTGCCATAGAATGGGGAAGACCAGGAAGTGTTGCATGCGGACAGTTACTTTTTTATTTTATGTGATAAATAAATTTTGGTAAAACATAGTTGGTAATTGCTTAAAATATGTTTACCTATCATATCAGAGTGGATTATTATTTTTGAATGGGTTTTCTTATGTGATGGCTGAAAAAAAACATGGACCTGTACATGGAAAAGAACACATAGTTTAAGAGTTTCATATCTTGCTTAAATACGTCAAAATCACATTGTATTTCCTCCATTGCATAAAGGCTCAATAAAGATGAGCCTCCATTGCATAAAGGCTCAATAGAATGACGTATGGCGGCGCGACCGTAGCTCGCAGCGGCCACTCCGGATCCGAAAATCATGCTTTTTTGTTTTATTTTGTTTTCTTGGCGTGACTCCGACGGCACATGGACTCCAAACAAACGGTGTTCATGTCTACCCAGGAGAAACATTACTGGATATAAAGAAAATCTTAAAAACTGACCTGCAGGATGACCTCTTGGAAACGCTTCGCATCCTTGGGTTGCTACGGAAACCAGGCCTCCAGTCCTCGGCGTCGCCTGATGCTGGCGGCCGGGGGAGGGTTTGCCGAGAGCGGTGTGCGAGGAAGCGGAAGCGCGGCAAGCGGGCGGGGGTCCGCGCTACGCTACCCCTTCCAACCATAATACTTTCCAACGTCTGTTCTCTGGACCATGGATTGGACTGTATCCGACTCCAGCGGACTACCCAGCGCGAGTTCAGAGATTGTTGCGTCATTGTTTTCACGGAGACATGGCTTAGCGACAGAGTTCCGGACGACGCTATTTAGCTAGCCAGGCTAACTTCGTTTCGTGCCGACAGGAAAGTAGCTCTTTGCGGTGAGACTCACGGTGGTGGCTTGTGTGTTTATATTAACAGGGAATGGTGCAAGAACTCTGTGCTAGTATTTAGCTACTGCTCACCGCTTGTGGAGTCTGTGACAGTTGGATGCAGACCTTTTTATTTACCATGGGAATTCACTGCTGTATTCATTATCGGAGTGCACATTTCCCCCAGCGCTAAAGCTGTTGTCTTGTATGTAGCACCTTAGTCCTGGAGAAATGTTGTCTCGTTTCACTGTACACTGTATTACATGTATATGGTTGAAATGACAATAAAAGCCACTTGAACTTGAACTTGAGATGGCTAATGTTTTACTTGTTTTTTTTTTTTAAATGGCGGTTACCAGTGCTGCACTGGCTCATGTGTTCAACCAATCAATGTACACTTGTGTCTGGACCAATCAACATACACTTACAGCACTCAGGGGTCTTCTTGTGCTGTCTTTATGGACCTCTCCAGAAGTATGAGCTAAAAAAGTTCCTCAAAAAGGCATTCTAAAAGTTATAATTATCCTCAGTTCCTGCATTGTGGACAGGCACAAAAAAAGTGTACTTCCTCCAACAATTCCTAGACCTATGAAAAAGTTCCTCTGATCCGAAAGTGCCAAATGCTCGTGTGCACAAAGTGAGGTCCATGGGTACATGTTTTGCCAAGGTTAGAGAGGAAGAACTCAAGTGACCTGCAGAAAGCCATGACCTCAACCTCACTGAACAACTTTGGGATGAACTGGAGTGGTGTTAGGAATGCTCATAGGATCTGACAAAGGCCTGCTATCAAATGTGCTATGCTATCACTTGGACACCATCGCATACCAGCATTAGTTACGATGTATGGCTGTGTGTTTGTAAAATGGAAAGTATATATATACACACACGAAATGGCCAAAAGCATGTAGATAACTGACCATAACACCCATATGAGGAGCTTCCCCAAACTGATGACACAAAGCTGGAAACACACCCTGTTCCAGCACGACAATGTCCCTATGCACAAAGGGATGTCGATGAATGGTTTACATTTCAAGTGGCCTGCACAAAGCACAAACCTTAACCCTAGTAAAACAAATTTGGAATGAACTGGAACACTAACTGTGGGTCAGGCCTTCTTGCTAGACATCAGTGCCTGACCTCACTAATAGCTGAATAGGCACAAAGTCCCAGAGCCACAGAAAGCCTTCCCAAAAGGGTAGAGGCAATTAGAGCAGAAAAGGAGGAACAACTCCATATTAATATCTGTGTTTTTGGAATAGGATTTTCAGTAATCATGTGTCCACATACTTTTGGCCATATAGTGGATATCCAAATGAACATGCATACCTGTTTGTTAGTTCTGTTGCTTGGGATGGGGCTGTCTCGTGAGCAGATTGACTGCTGTCTGGAGCTAGCTTCACTCTGTTGTTGTGGGTCTGTATTGACACTGCTGCTGCTGTGTAGTGAGGTGCTATGTGGCAGTGAACGTGACACCCCTCCATTTGTTCTGCTTTGCTGTTCCACCTTTACAATATGTGCTGTCTCTGCACCACTCTGCCTGGCTACAGCCATTACTTGTGGTCCTGACTGGCCATCTACTAGGGCTGTATGCCAGCAGAGAGAGGGTGCTTCCTCCCCCTCGAGACTGGTGGTGGAGGGCAACATTTTCCTGGGTGTAGTGCTGGGACTGGCACTGTGAGAGCTTGCTGTGCTCAGGTTCTCTGAACTGGAGTGGGCCTGTAGCTGAGCTGAGCGCAGTGCATGCATGTTGCCTAGCTGGTATACAGGGTTCTGAAAGCAGAGTGGCTGCAGGCTGCGCTGCTGGCTTAAAGATGGTTGCAGAGGCCGGCGGACCTGTGGTGCACTCTGAGGTACGTTTTCCCTTAGTGTGACCACTTTGGCCTGCTGTTTCTGTGGATGGTGGTGATGGAGGTGAGGAAGAGGGGGAGGCAGTGGGCCGAGGGACACTTGGGAACCTACGCGGCCTATTCTCGGTGAGGCTTCATGAAGAAAGTGTGAGTCCTGTAGGTCCATCAGGGAGATGCTGCGCCCACTAGGGAGGTGGCTCTCTTGCCCCTTATCAGAGAAGCTCATGCTATTCAGGGATGACTGCTGGCAGAGTAAGGGTGGCTTTCCATGTGGCAGAATTTCTGCATGTTCTTTCAGTGGAGATTTGGAATTGCAAATTTCACTGTGAAAAATAAAAACATAAGGAAAATCCAATAAGGCTTAAAGAACCCCAACTGCTCAGCTGTCACTACATATTGCCAACTATTAAAATTAATTCTAAATCTTCTCAGCCTGGCAAGCCCCAACAGAAGAAGCAGTGATGTGCTTACAGGGAAGGCTATCTACCTATCATTTGGGTCCTCGAATATCCTCTGCAGTCCTGAAGAGACACTGCCACTGATATTGTGGGTGGAGCCAAAGTCTTGGAAGTGTCTCAGCTGCTGCTGGATTGGTGTGGGGCTGGACAGTGAGCGTGTGATGTCACCCAAGATACGTGGCAGAGGCCCCAGTTTGGCCACTGTCACCTGCAGGAAGGAATTGTCACCCTGGGGTTGATGTGTTTTTTCAGCCCGAGCAGTTTATGGAAGGAGATGGCCAAGAGACACCATAATGCAATGGTGGTGGTACAGCAGAACCATGGAGTCAAATTGTATTGGGTGGAAAAATGGAGGGAGCAAACAAAAGAAGGTGGAAAAGAGAAAGAACAAGATAGAACAAAAGATGGGGAAGGGGACACAGAGAAAAATAGATTTAAATTTAAGAATATATAGAAAAAATAATACATGCTTGCTAAAATTATGAGTCATTCCAAAATAAACAAATTAAATGGTAGGACTGAAAGGTAAAATGCAGTGCATGCATCAAGGTCAAATATCAAGTCTGAATGTCTGTGATGTAGGAAGGGCTAATGACTAAATGTAAACATATAACAGTGAGGGATTAATGAAATCAGTACATTATCAGGCTACAAGGTTAAAGCCCAGGACCAGCAGGGGTTAGAGTTGGATTAGAGGTGTGGGAACCAAGAGTGTACCACCCATTCTGATAATGCATGAGCACTTTTGCCAACAACATACTGTAACCCATGTTGTATGTAAAAGAAACAAATGTAAACACAAAATGTAAAAATGAAAACAAGAAATTCATAAAATCATACATAATTTGAAATTTAACAACCGTCAGTCCATTTCTATAAGTTCCTTGGGGGAAAACAAACAAATATACTCCATCACCTGGCACAGAGCCCAAACAAGAGTAAGGCTGCAATGACTACTTTAAAATCAAAGGTAAAATCATTGCTGCAGTGCCTTAAATGACCGTTCTGTACCTTGTCTAGCTGAGACACCACCTCCCACAGCAGGGCATGCAACAGAGAGAGCTCACGGCCTAAATCAATGTATCCCTCAAAGCCTGGTGTGTTGGAAATGGTTTCGAGGTTGGAGATCTCCAGCAGGAAGCGGGTCATGCCTGCCCACTCATGTTCCAAGAAATCATTCATGAAGGCCATGTACTCCTCTTTGTTGCCAAACCTGAGGACAACATGATGAGATGGACACTATATACAATTTATGGGATTTATAATTTTTATACTTTTTAAGAATTTCTGAAGGGTCTATAGAAAGAATTTATTTCTAGAATGTATTAATCAATAATTCAATACACCTTATTCAGTTACAACAGATAATCATGTGAACACTAGAAACATAAACATGCAAATCATGTATACTCCATTTGTAGGTGTGTTGCATACTTGGTGAAGTTGGCGAGATTCTGGATGACTTTAGCGATGAGCGTGAGCGTGCGTGAGGTACGATCATCAGGATATTCCTGCATGAGGTTAAAGAGGGAGGGTGACATGATAGCTGGACAGAGAAAGCGCAGAAACAGTGAGGCACTGATTAGTCGCTGACTAATGTCCTGCTTCCCCCGAGCATGGCACTGTTGCTTCCATGCAGAAAACACCTCCTTCAGCTCACGTGGAAAGACACTAAGTGAGAGAGAACACAAAATATAGGACACTCAATGAAAAGCTTTCATAATCTCTGTAAATCCATGTATCATCAAATTCAATCCATATCCGGTTTGTAATAAAAAAAAAATAAAGGGAAAACAAACCAAAAAAGGATTTTTTTTTTTTTAGATTTGTTTCTGCAAAACTATTTGTTTCCTGCACTCTCTCAAATTCCCTTTCCATATTGGAAATGGGAAATATGATTTTTAATTTATCGATTGAATGCTACTACATTTTCTTTGAAGTTGTCATCTACCTGTCCTCTCTTACAGTTCAAATCTGATGAACTGCTAACATGTATGTCTAAAATTCATCACATAAGCCAAAATTGTACAACATATATTATAGTCAGGATTGTTGAGATGAGTAGGAGTTTACCAGTAGGAGTTGATGATCTTGCAGAAGGCTAGCTCACAGCACATTTTTAAGTTGCTTTGGTGTTCAGGCAGCTCATTACTGGGGCACTTTGATGGATCCACCTCACAGTTCTCGTCTGACTCATACAGAGCTTTGATAAACTCTCCTTAAAAGTAGGGAAATGAAATGGGTAATGTCTTGATAAGTACTGGTTATCTCTCAACAGGCACATATCTACTGAACAGATCAGATTTTGTGTAAATCATAAGCCAACCAAATTTGATTTTATGCATGTTAAAAGAAACACTGTCAATCACAGGACCCTTCATACAGAACTATTTTAAATACAGAGATAATTGGCATGATTTTCATGTCCCTGTGTGAACAGTGATCTATATAAACTATAGGATAGCTGCAGTAAGTATGAGCTCATTGTTTCCCTAAGAACATAAAGATAAATTGACTTTCTAGCTAATTAAAAATTAAATCATAGCTTAAGGAAACCCAGGGAGATGTCACTATTCTGAATGACATTTTTCTTAATACTACCCATATTTAACCCTTTAATGACCTTTTGTGAAAAAGATGACATACAAGTGAGTGTGTTTTTCAAAGATGGCATTAGTCTCAAAGTTCTTCAGTTAGTTATAAGCTGTTCACATTAGTTGCATTTCTTGCTGCTACAGGTGGAACAACAGTTACCGTAAGTTTAGAGGTAATTACTTTTTAACAAGTGATATATAGATGTTGCATAATCTTTTTCCTTCAATAAATGAAATGTTAATTTAAATACAGTGTTTTCTGTTTTATTATGTTCTTCTTGTCTTACATTACATTTTGTACTACATTTGGCCAATGGCATCGATGGGCATGGGCATCCCCCACAAGTCTAGTTGTTCTTGTTATTAATTCATAATAGTAGAAATACCTTTAAAAATACTTCTTATAGGAAGGAAGCAATTGAAGAAAAACTGTCTCAGATATGTGACCTTGACTGAATAAATTTCAAATTCCAATCAGTTTATTTACTGGTTACAGTGGTAACTCCATATAAATCCTACAATCATTCAACTACTCATTCTTGAGCTATCACTATCAATTATTAACAATTATTATTGACAATCTAAGAATGATAAACGGACAACCTGAAAACATGATGCCGAGCATTTGTTTAAAGTTTACAATCGAATTTGTAACATCACTCATAACCAGTAAATCTAAATAATAATCCATCATTTTAATGTAAATCATAAAGGACTTAATTAAAATGCAATATTGCCATTTTATGTGCCTTTACCCTAACTGTACTCTACATACTGGTTTCGGCCCACACTGGTCAAAAAGGTAATACTGAGAATCGGTTTAGATAGAAAAATTCTCTCAGTTTACTTGATTGAGTTCCACAGTCTTAATTTGTGTTAAGACTAAAAGTATTACAGTGAAATTAATGTCTGACAGCTTTTTAGGAAATATTGGTAACATTACTTTATACAGAGTCAACACAAGAAATGAATTTAAACAGCAAAAACAAATCTTAATATGCTTACATGTTCCTTACCTAGGGCATCATGCAAATACTTCTGGCCCACAAGTTTAAGGTACTCTTCTATGGCTTTGGTAGCCAGAGTGTTCTCCCGAAAGATCAACACGTCATGATCTGCACACCGATCCACCTCAGACATGACCAGGTCTTTCAGAAAGTCCTGAAGCAAAGGGACATGGCATTAGAAATTTAAGACAAGCGAACAAGATAAAAGAAATGTTCAAATGACTAACCTTGTCACATCAACTGATAAACAGTTAAGAGGAAACCCAGTGCAAAACAAATGCTGAGAATGAAGGGTGTGTACCTTTGCCCGGCCAGTGCTCTGCAGTATATGCACGAGTGCACTGGCCATCTCCTCCTTATTCCTCACACTGATTACAGGCTCAAGCACTGAACACAGCATGGTGTAGTTGTTTGTGATGAACTCTGCAAATTCCTTGTACAGCTCCATGGGCAGGATCGCGACAGTCTGAAAGCGGCACTTGATGCGGATGGAGGGGCCTCCACCTTTTATCTTGCTGCTGGTGGGTGTGCTCACTGGGTACCACTTCTCCACAAACTGGCGTCCACTCACAGCCTGCACCGGGATGTTCACCAGTCCAACATAGTTGCTCTTGTCTTTTTTCCTTTTCTTGTCAGCATCACGGTACACATGCACAGTGATGCTGCTGATGGCAGGCAGACCACCAAATTCAAAATGCTCACCCCAGAATAGGCAATCTGACCGCACCTTGCTGGTGGTGCGCGCGTACAGTACATCATCTAGGCACAGCTCACAGAAGTATCTCTTCTTGGGAGGCAAATCTTTGGCTTCGATGATCCACAGGCGTAGCACATTCTCTGCACGCCGACAGTTGTCCTAAGGATGATTGATACACAATATCTTTCTGGAAGTTTTTAAAACACAAGATAACTCGACCTGCATTTGCCTCTATATTGCCAACATCAGAAACTGGAACATAGTTCATTTGAATTTAATTGTAAGCAACAGAAACCCATGAAGCAAACACAACACAGTAAAGTTATAATGCAGACTAAACAAAATGCACAGATAAGAACTACACTGAGTTTTACCTGCTAAAAAGAAAATGTAATTTTAGAAGAAAGGACCCAAGGACAACAGATACCTTATTTGGTTGCACAGTCCTCCTGATGTTTTCCATCCATTTGTCTCTTTCAGAAGCTGATGAGCAGCTGAAGCACTTACTGCCCCCTGAGTAGATCACCTACAGAATGGAGAAAAAGAGAGACTTCAAAGTAAAAATTTAAGCATTTAGATAAGAATCAAGTTTACATGTAATAATCCATATGTCTGAAAATGACTCAAGCCAGATGACGCGAAACATCATTGCAATATACTGGTAGAACAATATAACAATTAAACAATATAAGAGTATATAATATAGTAAATTAGACTCTAATAAGTTTCATACCTTTCATAAAATCCAATATTATATTAAAACTTAAATAGTATACATGTTAATATGAATATCGCTGATCATAAAATAGAAAGAATGGCAGGAAATGAACCTGAACCTACCTCGAAACAAAACTCCTGTCCCAGCACACTGCTGTGAAGTGTTTTAACATGCACATCCTCTTCCATGCTGAGGTCTAGTGCCTCCACAGCACTGCTCGGACTGAGCAAAGACTCATGTGAACAGGACTCTTTGAGCTTGGACAGCCCTCGTGACCTATAGCCATTACAACAGTATTCAAATGATTTGTTTGAAATGAACCACACTTGAATGAAAAAACTTTAGCGAACTAGCTGACAATTCTGAAAATTCTCATATCTGAACCTGCTTCCCGTCCCTGTAAATGGTCATGAGACACTCAGGGTGAAAAGAAAAACACGGTTAATTATATATACACAATTAGTTGTGTCCATTTTTATCTAGGATTTAGGGTTTAAGCTTCTTAAGCCACAAAACCATAAATAAAAATACTTGATGGGAGCAAATTAACTAACAGGAAGAAGGAGAGAGTCTTCAGACATGAACACAAATATTCTTGACATACCTTATCTAAAAATGTTCTCAAATAATCTTTAAACGTTCTCAAAAATCAAATACTATTTACACAGCTGGAAATTCATTACTTTATCTGGACCTGGCTGTTTTCCAGGAAGAGAAACCTAATACCCACGAAAAGCAACTAAAGATCCACTTGAGGGAGTCTCCCCAAAGCATATCACTGGCTCATATCTGTGGAATCCAAATCCAATTTCTTCTTTACAGAAATAAATGCCTTTTAGCTGGCCGCATCATATCAGTTGGAACCTACAGTGCAATAAAGGTGTGGCAGTAGGTGACTAGGCTTAACTATTCTGCTGAGCAGCAGCTTATAAACAAGGGAAATGCTCCTGAAGCCCAGGAGAGTGTCGCTATAGGAACGCCCCTAAGAGGAGTGGTGGCCAAGGAACCTGACATTTCAGTCGTGTGCACAAACACCTAAAAAATAATGGTGTCATGTACAGCCACACACACACACATACACACACACACACACACAAGCACACAATACCTGCCAGTTGTTGTTTTATAGCACATTGAAACCTCACCATTTATTAAAGAAGTGTCTCCACCCCATAAAAATATTTCATGCAATAATAACATTAGTGACTGTCAACGGGAATGACCTTAAAGACCTAGTAGGTAACTCCGTGCTAAGCATAATGTTCATGAATAAATAGAGATATGTCTGTCTGCTTCTACTCAGTCTCTTTAAAAAAAAATGTCTCAGCCTGAATCACCACTCTGGTATTTCCTGCAATATAGACTTGAATGAACTTCATCATGTATGTAATAAAAAGTGCCCGGACAACTCCTATGTCATCAGTTACAGTTGCTTGATTTGCTACTGTTGTAACGAACCTAAACAACTCAACAACCGTTAGTTGTGAGCTAGTGCTTTTTTTCTGTGGCATTTTATTAGATTTTAATATCTGAATGCTACTGAGAAAAAGAAAATATCTTTGTCAACAATAATAATGTACCAGAAGCATGATAATCCTAACAGTGATTTTTGCTATGGCTCGCAATGCAGGGAAATTCACATCCACTGTAAGTTTCCATCACTTCCCAAAGGATGAAAGAAAATATAGCTAAATAATGTAAGACATGAGAGTTGTGTAATTAAGAGAATCTAAAGGTACTCTCAGGCTGTGTGGTTTCTTGCTTTCCTTCATAAACCTGTGACAGGCTGCCCTGATGCGATCACCACCAATCAGCCTGTCTTTCTTTGATCCATTGAAAAAATAAGTGACAACGTGACTATGGAGGTCTAATAGCTAATAGAAAACATTTCACTCTCTGCAAATTTCTGATTGTTGGGTAAGATGAAATGTTGGCTTGCTACTGACATACTGCATTATGTTGGTAATTTGGGGATGACTAACGTTAACAGATACATAATCGCATAGTCATGTATGAGGAAGCATATCGCTTAAACCCCTTATCCATTTTGGTGGACATTTACAACTACAACTACATCATCAGTTATGTTTTGGTATATCCTAATGGCATAAAACAAAAGACCTGAACTGGAAGCATTGTGACCTGTTTTGCAGAATATGAAAGGAGTTCATATGAAGACCATGTTTTTGGAATGGGATGTCCAACATGCTCCTATAGGTGTGATGGTTGACATACATAAAGGCGTCCACATACCTTTGGGAATATAGACTTTTCCTCAAAAAATAATGGATATAGGGCCATTAAATGAGTTAAGATTTTGTCCTAATAGTATAAAATTGATTTGAAATTACTAATTTGCCTCTTCTATCACAACTGTTATGATTTGGGCCATCACAGAAACCATAATTGATGGTTATTAGAACTTATTTAATACCAATTCTGGAAAACCACCAGTGTGGTGAGTTCTTTAACTGATATTTCTACTACCAGAGTTTTTCAATGGTTAACACAATAATAAACTTAAAACCAAACAGAATTAGAATAGAATATGAACTCCATATTCTGAAAGTCATATTCTAAACAGATGCTGATTATCAAACTCAAGATCAAAAACTACAAAAGTCAAGCTTCAAGAATAACTCTCTATAGTTGTCATAGTCTTCTGAAGTAGTTTTCAGTTACAGTATCTCCAAGATAGTTCAGTATGAAGGTTTACAAAAGACCATATTGTTCTGAGTACCAACCAACCAAACCAGTAAAGCAGACCAGTTTTCATACAGGAACTCAAAATATGATTTTTATGTCTAAACAAGTGACAGCTTTGCAATAATATTCCCTTCACTAAGGGACTATGATGTAATAAACAATTTTTCAAAGACCAATCACATCTCAGGTCTAATGTCAGAAACAGTGCTGAATGCTGAGTGTGACAAAGAACAGGAGAGACCATAAACAAATCATCACTTTGAACAGTGGACAAAGCAAACGTTGCACCTGTCATTTTCAGTTGGACGCAGTGATGGTAGCCTGAAGCTTGGGTTCCGATCCAGTTTGGTCTGGCTCTTGGTCCTTTTCATTGACCCTTTCATTCTCTTACTGAAAAAGCCCTGAGAGAGAGAGAGAGAGAGAGAGCTACTGTAATACACTATATCAATGTCTACAAAGGAAGACAGTATTGTGTGATTCAGTAGAAACAAGCTGTGGTTGTGAGTGAGTATTCACTGTTGATGTGTACAGAAACAGAAAAAGCTTTTCAGCCTTTCATTTACAAACAAATAAAGCATAAACAGTGCTGAAACTTGAAGAGTATATGGGAATGTGGAGACAGAATTGGCTCAGTCTGTCTGCAAAGATAAACACCTGAAGAACAACGTTCAACCATTTCACCTATCTGAACTTCACATAATAATAACTGTGATTGAAACTTAAAAAAAAGAAACAACACTACTAAAGCAATATTTGACATACTTCTTGACTGAATCAAATGTGTCAGTCAAGAAGGGAAGTAATTAAATCACTGCTTAAAGAAATATGGACCACAAAGTGGAATTACAGCATAAGAATTACCACAAAACAGCTCAAACTGTGATTAAAGTCCCTTAGTGCAAAAAAATGCTGGTTTTTATACGCGACACATGATTTTGCATGCATGTGCAGAAGCAGTTCACATACTCACAAATACATCTAAAGGATTAAATGCCACACTCACTAAAAGGCCCATCAGATCCAGGACATCCCAGTTCACCTGGTTTCCAAGATGAATTGTAAAATGTTAGCAATTTTACGCACATTAATTTTAAACACATGGACAAGCTCTGTTAAAACATTGTGTAGTCATTATGATGGTTGTCATGATCTGCAATTCAAATAAAAAATTATGATCTTGTATTTAAAAGCCTTCAGTAATCCAGAAAATCCATAGGATTTGTTTGTAAGACAGATATTTAAGTAAGTTACAGGTGATAGGAAAACCACTTAAAGTGATTTAATAACGTTAATAACTCAATAACTGTCTAGAACAGTAAATAGGTATACAATATTTAAACACAACTCCTGTTTGTTTACTCAGTTGCAGACGCTGCATCACATGGTGCTATACTGCTCCCACTATTTACATTGATACACTGACTCCAAACAACTGCAGTATATATACACAGTTGCCTCTTGCATATGCATACATGTAGTTAAAAGCAAGTATAAACCGGCCTTTTCTCTTAACACCAGGCTATGATATTTGTGCATGAAAGACTTATTTAAGCAATTCTGTAAAAACCGTTCAGTGCCAAGCAGAACAATCACAAAAACAAAAAAAAAAATTCCATTTTGCTAAATCAGATCTCTTCTCATTAAATCTCTTCAGTTGGCTCATGCCATGGATAGACTGTAGCTAGGGTATTAATCCAACTTCAGCTAACTTTCATCAGTGCATGGTTTCCTTTACCTTATGAGGTCTCCCTATATTCCTTGTAGAGTTTATTTCTCTTTGATGTTTTGACAATATATTTGCGTTTGTGCTTCCCATGTACCTCATTTCCCAATGAGATTATCTATCCATCTTATGCTACTAGAGTTTGTCTTTTGAAAGTCTGCCTGACTATAGATATTGAATTTATTTATACAATTAACATCAAACAAGAAAGCCTTGAAAGCAGCATTGTATCTATGTAAGAACTAGTTTTCCAAATGACAGAACACAATGCACTGACATTATATCTCGTAGCATTATTATTTAAAAGACTTTGCATCAGTGGAGACTATCCTATAAGCCTATATTATATATCCTATAAGATGGGATGGCAAGTGCTCTCAACATGTAACTTTAATAAACCTGTATCTGTCCAATAAACCAAAGCTGTCCAAGCATCAGCTCCTATTGGGTGGCGCGCCGATTTATTACATCACTCATAAACTCACATAAATGCAGACTGTATGTTCCCCAGTGCTGTTTAAAACCAAAGAGCCAATAGGAAAGCAAGTATACTGTGATGGCTGCAATGGGGTGGCAGTGTGATGTTTGCGGCAGCTGCGGCTTCTGCTACGACCACAACAATAGTAAGAATCGTGTCTCAACCACCATCTTATCTACTTATCACCTTATCTAATTAAAGTGCAAACACCTGTACATATACCCCTTAAGCCCATACGACGAGTGCACACCAGCACAATTCACCCCCAAATGGCTAAAACAGGTAAGAGTAATGCACCACAGTAAAGGTGACTATAGATGGCTCCTACAGAAACTATGTCCTGTATGGTGTTTAAGCAGTATCATGAACAGGTAGTGTGAGCACTGAGTAGTGTCCGTGAGTGTGCTCATCAACAGTGTGTGCAAAATGCTGTGAATTGAGTGCACCAATCTATTCACAAGCATGGAGCATGGAGCTGAAACTTCTGCATGTTAGTGAAAAGAACTGGTCAATTTATATTTCTGCGTCGAACCTACAGCATAGGGTACAGCGTCGATGGTCACGTAACGTGAAACATTCATACTTGCATGTAAGGTGCACGTCTCCTCTAGGAGTCACTGTCGCATGGAAACACCAGAATTTACTGATTTAATGCATGAAAAACAGCAATGCAGCAGTGCCTCTTTTTAAAAATATTAAACAAAAAATAACAGGAACAAAACATTGTTTTGGAACAAATTTATTGGGGGAAAAATAAGCCTCAAATGATCAATCATAAATTATATTCTTAAATATTATTAAATTCTCACTGAAAATATCTCTTAAATGTTTTAACTCCTCTGTATCCAGTATGAGTGGCCCGAAAAACTTCCAGGACTTAAGATGTTTTTAAGATGACAGAATTGGTGCACCCATGTAGCCTTAATGGTCTGCCTGTTATGTGCAACATCATTACTGAAGTAAATGATGCACAAAGTTTTGAAAGGGCATCTTAAATGTTTTTTTTTTTAAATGTTCACTGTTAAAGGTGTCTGAGGCTGTATGAATGTTAATCAGTATTCTGTAATGTTGTTTTGACAACTCAGAACAATGTTCAATGTATTTTGGTAGTTAAGAATAAACTAAGAAAAAAACATTTACCTTTAAAAGTAATTTATATATTTTTGCACATACGTTGGCTACAAATGACGGAGTATTTGACATCCCATTAAGCTTCAGTCGGATTATTTCCTCGCTCTTCTCCTGCCTTTAATTAACATTATAATTAGCCAGGGTTGGGAGGATTACTTTGATAATGTATTCCGATACAGTTACTAATTACCTGCTTAAAAAATGTAGTCAGTAACTTAATCTAATTATCACAAAATTAAAGTAATGTAACTGATTCCATTCAGTTACTTTTGGATTACTTCAATACCAAATATGTGGATGATGACAGCATTTTCTCAACTGGAAGGCAGAACCTGCACTGCACTCATGTTGTTCTCCTTTTCTGCTTTAAAGACAAAATAATGGTGAAGTTTCAACCCAGTGACTGCATTTTTTTTCACTAGAGACCATGATAAATTGGCATTTTATGCACATAAGATAAGATTTTCATAAGCTATGAAACACTTGAGACTTGAGAAGTGTTGTGTTGACATGTACATGTAAATATATCATTCTTATTTAAGGCTGCAACTACCGAATATTTTTATTATTTGTTATTATTTTTTGAAATTATTGAATTTTTTTTTTAATTGCAAAAGAATTTTTTTTTAGCATGTTAATTAAATAATCTTTCCTTGATTATTCAATTATTATTTTTTTAATATTATATACACAATAGATGAATTGATACAATACAATAAATGAAATTATTTATTTACAGCATTTTAATCAGCACTACTACAGAACTTTTTCCTTAACTAAGCTTAATTAAAAAGCAGTTCACTAATTACAGCATTATTGTCATTTATCAGATAATCTGTCACAGCATGAGAATATTATCAAATGCTCATGTCGAACAAATGAATGTTTATACTCATTCAGTAGAACATATGAATGGTACTGAATAAACTCTGACTAACTCAAGGTGATGGTATGTGGCCTACATCGTTTACTGCTTATCACTTTTTTACCACACTTTAAAACACAGCACAGTGTCTGCATTTCAAGCCATGATTTGTTAAAAAATTTGCTTGCTTGAGTGTGAAAATGTGAAAATTATTTTCAGTGTGAAACTAATTAGTGAAATTAGTGAATCAACTCTTTTTGGGATTAATATGTGAACCAAAAGCAGGGTCAGAAAAATAGGATAGATTAACTTTTTACTTTTTTTTTTAGAGAATTGATGTTTTTTATAGAAATGTCTTTGCTACTTGCTGCAAAAACAAAACATAACAAAACTGTTCGGGACAATTCAACCAGGAACATCACACTTCTTCTCACAATCTTCTCGCATTAAGGATTTTTTGTAATCAAGTAAATCAACTAATTGAATTGTTTCAGCCCTACCACTGCACAACAATGTTTTTGAAAAGTCTTACTTCCTGAAAAGTTTTTGCTGATTGTGACAGGTACCTACTGGGTATGCACAAATATAGTTTTGGTTTT
>JAQQZR010000001.1:19371618-19395325 GCA_030068235.1 Notoglanidium macrostoma | reverse complement strand
ATTTAGAGTAGCCAGTTGACCTAATCTGCATGTCTTTGGACTGTGGGAGGAAACCGGAGCACCCGAAGGAAACCCACACATGCACGGGGAGAACATGCAAACTCCGCACAGAAAGGCACCCTGGGGGATCGAACCCAGGACCTTCTTGCTGTGAGGCAACAGTGCTAACCACCACACCACCGTGCCACCCTATGTATTCCTACTTTCACTAGCATATCCAGCTGAGGCTAGTAGCCTAAAGTAGGTCCAGAGTACCAGATTTCAGAACATTAATTTAATAAATAACAAGGATAAAAGGGGTTATATTGAATATAGATTTCCAAATATTTAGACCACTGACCTCTCCTTCAACTAAGAAGGGCTGTGAGTTAAATACTTAAAAACATGACAGACAAGCTAGACAATGGCTTAACACAGATGCCAAACTGTCCTGAATCTGTCTGTGACTTCTTCTATTCTTCTATTACTTCGTAATATGATGATTTCAGCCACATCTTTAAAGAGGTTAATGGAAGTAAAATCTTTTTTTGGAAACAGATATTCTCTGTATGTGTGTCAAGGAGGCACAGGGACACAACCTACATCTGCACTATCTTCTCTGCAGCAGCTCCATAGCACCACATCCAGCTCAGTTGATAAAACATGAAGCAATCAGTGCAGATTTAACGCACCAAATGAATATCTCAATAAATTTCACAAACAAGCAACATGGCCCATTTTGTATTTAATGATCACAAACTGCAATGGGCCATGTGTGCTCAGAATGCAAGTCTGCCAGTGGCATGGTGCCGTGAGGCTGGAGTTTCATTCTTCATGATCTAGTGGTCCTACACAATGCAAGTAAGTTTTGGAGCTCAGCAAACTGGTGCTCTGTTCATTCACTGCCATAGCTTTTTGACTTTCAATTAATAGGTCCTACAATATATACACACATGCACAGTTGCAAAGCATATTTGTGCAGCTTACTGCAGAAGTTCATGTCTCTCAACACCCACTAAACAGAGACAGTCAAACCTCCATACCAGGCAACCTGCCATTTGATGACATTGAGTATTATGACTTCTGTCCAAGCACAGAAACTTGGCCAAGCTGACTCTCCTTTCTTCCTTCCTCTTGAAAATACATGGCTCATATTTCAATTTAGAACGATGAGGGGCAAGACAGTGGTATGCAGTAGTTAGCCCTAAAGAAAGACTAGTTCGCAAAACGTGAACTGTCCAAAATCTCCCCCTTTCTCAGTCTTCAGAGAGTGCTTGCTGCATCATTCACAGCATCCCCACACACTGCAGAGTGTGTATGCATGCATGTGTCAGCTATGCATAACAAAGTGGAAGAGCAATATGACTCAGCAATAAAAATGCCCAATACTTGCAGTGTGTATGAATAAATGGGACATCGCTGAAGTTGAGTCAGCCATGCAGATGCAAAGTTCAACTCTCGCAGCATGACCCACACAACTTATTAAGCAACTAACACTTAACAGAAAAGATGGCATAAATAACCTTCATCTAATGAAGCAAAACAGAAATCTAATTAGAAACAGTAGAGGAAAGAAAGAAGAAAAAGAAAGAGATGAAAGAGAGTGAGAGAGAAAGGGATACCTCTATCACAGCTGTTGCCCATCACCAGCTCAGTAAATGTACCAGGTCAGCATCACACTAGCCAGAACATGACCATCGCCCCTCATTCTATGATCTGTAGGGCTTTCTTTCTAATTGTCCATTATTCCACTAGACTCTTTAGGAGTAGCTTCTTCACAGAGCCTCTGCCTTTTGTCTCTCCTTTCTGGCATGTTCTCTTCTCCCAATCTCTCTAGATCCCCATATCGCTCTCTCCTCCCAAATGAAGTCTTACTCTTGCAAAAACCCTCCTGTATCTCTCTCAGCTCTCAGTTCCAGTATTCAGTCCACTCTCCTCATTTCTCTTTATGGCCCACCAGCAGAAAAGGTTTTACCGCATTTATTAAATCAATTGCTGTAACCATACTTCCCGGTTCCCTTCAGCAGAACTGTGAGCACTTCCTTTCTCTCTGCTCCTCGATCAGCCTACCTCGCACAGGCTTTCTCCCACCCTCTCTTTCTCCTTATGCATCAAGCTCTTGTTGCGGTAGAGAGACACATGCGCGTGCACATGCTTGCACACATGCGTACACACAAACTTCAGAAGAATAAGCATTAGGGCAAATTAACAAATGTACACTGCCAAAGGCTATATAAAAAAAAGCCACAGGACACAGCTCTATGTGCTGGAACTACAGATACAGAAGAATTAAGAAGCAAAAATATACTGCTAGACCAGTTAACTCTGAATTATATTAATTCATCACAGTTGTACATTCTGTAAAATAATGTATAATGTTTGCTACTCCATATTTCCAATAGTAAGTTCAGAAAACCATATACAGTATGGTCCTGTAAGGGAATGACGTTATATTCTTATTTCTCTATGCAAAGTTAACAAGGCGAAAGCCTTTAGAAACAGACCTGGCAATACTGAAAGCCATTTAGTGAGGCACTATGATGGAATCAGCACAGTAAAGCCATCATAAAAAAAAAATTATATATATATAATATATAAAATAAAAAAAAAATCTACAAAAAAATCCTCTCTTACATCTGATTAGTTCCAGACTGTAGCTCTATAAGCTTAAATTCCAGAACACAGACATAATATAAATTTGTATGCATCCTATTTTTGAAATGTTTGAAAGAATTGATTTAAAATGCACAACACTGAAAACCAAATTGTGACTTAACTGTACAGATGCTCAATACACCTGTGTATCCTCAAGAACTCAAGATCTTGCCTTAGATATATTAGCAACTTCCCTACTGTGGATTCGTGGAGAAGAACGTTGAGTCTTAAAGGAACCTCGAGCAACAACAGAAAATGCATGTGTAAATTTCCTTCTTTATTATAGATACATGTACACCAATAATTATAGAAGCTATGCTGCAATCAAGCTGCTAACAATCTGTATAGAACTTTGTTGTTTTTGTATCCACCTTAGCTGTAATATTTATGCACATGGCTTCTTCATCTTAATTCTCTCCTTTCAGTCTCCCCTGCATAAGTGGTGCTTGAATGTTGTGTAGTACGTCAAAGTCAGTGAACTCCCTACCTGCCACTCAAACTGGCACAGCATTGAGCTCCCATCACATTAAACAAAGCCTCTACCCTATGAAAAGCCACTTACTAATTGATCAGGCCATGGCCTAGCTCAAATCAATATAGAACTGGAGAAGACAGAGGGGTACAATAGCCCACTGCCATATCGTGTAAAAGGTTGAAAGAGTATGGAGAAAGCGAGAAACACTGAAAGAGGGAGGAGGGTATTTTAGATTTTTAGCATCACTACTAGCTTTCATTAACATTATTATTTTCTATGAGGAAAAGGCAAATTTTTCCCCCTAAGGTTATTTTTTTACCAAAGTTACCTAATTCTAAAGATTTCTATGACTAAAGCTATTAATTAAGGTGGTTAGATTTCCATACAATCTGATTAACCATCCAAACACGTGTGTTTATTTAATTTACATCAGCTGTGAGGGAAAGAGGGGCTGAGTAAGATCTTTACTAAGTTAGGCTAAATTCTGTCTGAAAATACATGTTTCCTAAGGCCAACTTTCTAAATTATGACGAGATCATAGCGGATATTAAATGTACCACAGCATGAATTAATTATTTATATTCACTGGGACATCATCTGAGATGATTGTGAACCTCTTCCACTGAGTTTTCTGCCTGGCAGAGCTACCATTTCTCTCTATGAAACCACAGAGTGAATGACTTTCAGGAAAGCCACACATTGCATGATCATTGAATTTTGCTCAGTAGAACCATGTCCTCCTACATTTTGCTACTTATTTCATCTAACAATTTTAGTAAAATTGTCTATAAACAGATTAACACAAGCACAAAAGTATGCCCTGTCCAGTGTTTGCCTTCTGGATTGCATGTGTTTGAACACGGCACAGTACACTCCTGCCTTTATACTCAAATCAGTCTCATGTCGGGGTGCTGATACTGAAATACTGTAGGTTTCCGGATCATTCTCAACATTGTAAATAGAACCACAATTACACTGAAAAATAAACAATACAACGGAATCAATCACATGATTAATCACGTGATTACTGTTAACGCTATATCCGGTGTTGCACATTTAGTGCTTTGCTGGAATAGCCTATTTGTTTTCAGAATCGAAAATATCTGAAAACAGTGCTCAAGTAGTCAAATTTTGGCTACATTGCTAGAACAGCAGTTTACAGCTGAAAGTAACCTAACTGTGCAATTTCCAATTTCCACTAACTGAAAACTCACCCATATACTCCATACTACTCTCGATAGTCCAACATGTTGCTTACATCCCTCAGACCAAACGAAACTCAATTAATAGAGCCAGTGTGTTTTACTGCGCTGTTCCGTCTTTCACCCTACGCAGGAATGCAGAAAAGCCGGCATGTCGGATCAGTCAATCCCACTGGCTCTCTGTCAGACTACTGAAATGAGCCAAACAATAGCAGCGTTAACGCGCAAACTGGCAAAACGCAGTACTCTGTTAAACATGCATGCGGGAACTGCAGCACAGCAAAGCAGTGCCGAAGTAGACCCGGATTGATGGGGGAAGAAAAAACAAACAAACAAAAACCAAGGCTCAGTCTCAAAAAGGAAGCTATTCCACAAAATAGTGTGCGAGAGCAGGTGCATGCACGATTATTTCCTACTCGACCTGGGGAACCTTGGAGGAATTTCGAAAAGGAGGGAGATCTTTTACTTGGCATTCCAAGTATTTATGCCTGAAATCAATTAGCAGACTTCAAAGATAGGAACTCCGTTGTGGTATTACAGTAATTAAGAAAGCAAAACTTCCTTTCAGATAATTAAAGGCAAAAAAGAAGAAAAAAAAATTACAGCTTAGCACAGTTTTCATTCATTTTCAGCAACCGCCTTGCCCTGGTTAATTCTGGTAACACTGGGCACCTTGGATAGCACACTAGTCCACACATTCGGGCAATTTAACAAAGCTATGGAGAGCATGAAAACTATACAGACAGCAACCAGAGCTCAGGATCAAACCAGGACCCAGTGGTAACTCTACCCACTGGGCCACCTTGTCTTTTCCATTCGGTCATTTGATTTTATAAAATTACATTGTGCTGATGAAACAATATCAAGCAGAAATTAAAGAAATCAAATTGAGTTTAGGACATTCAGCTTTAAATATGTGCTCATTTAGCTTACAAAGTAAAATAATCAGTAAGTTAGATGTGTTACTCAGTATTTAATGCTAAAAGTTAAGTTCAGGTATATAATAAACAAATGTTTATTATACACACACAAACCTGTATTCCAGTGCTCCTTTACTAATCAGTGTGTAAATCATACCTTTGAAACACACTAGCTGATCAGAAAATTCAAATAATTTTCAAACATTTTTCCTTGTTTTATTAGTCGTCTCACCCTACTACTTGTGTGAGTAGCCACTGAAATCTGTTCTTTTCTCTCAGTCCTGGGTGACTCATTGTTAACAGCACATGCATTAAACATCTAAATAACTCTCTCCCTCTGTTTTGACCTGAAAAGGTCAGGGGAAATGAATGGTGCTCTCACATGATGCAGAAGTTTGAGGCATTTTTGCAGCAGTTGTGCTCATCCACAAAGCCCAGTGCCCTGTTTTGCACCCACGGGGTCAGTGGCCACAAAGAGGCATGCACACTTAATAGCAGAAAGAAAGGGGGGTGGGGGGAGACTACAACAACTGATATATTGCGTAACACAGACTTCAGTTTTCTTTTCAAATTCCAAAACCCACCCCTACTTGCAAGTATTCAACTGCCCATGTTAGTGAGAGATTGTAGGACTCCATCCAGTTTAAAGGACAATGGTTAACCAACTTTAATAGTATAAGATAAACTAAACCGATAAACATAAACAAACAAAAGAAAATCATTGTGAAAAAACATTAGTGTTGTACCACCTGAATTTCTTATACAGCTGGTTTGTTTTCAAAAAAGGCTTGAAGGTTACATAAATCCATAGTAGAGCTGGGAGGCTTCCACATTCTGTTCTCTTACTTTAAACTTGACTCTAAAACTGTTGTCTGTACGATATTCATCCTGATGTTTTTGCAGGCATAAACACATGTCGTAAAGAATAAGCTTTGAGATTGGTAGTCTTCGAATGCATAATGTGATGTGCTCACCAGCAACTGTGACCAAAGGCAGTTGATGACAGTTCTGGAATTGTCATTTGCTCAAAATCTCAGTGTGACTGATGCTACAAACCTCGTGTAAAATAGAATTACACACAACTGTCAGGATAGTTACAACACAGTAGTGGCAATAGCCAATAATAAATGAAAGATGTGGACTTTAAAAGAAGAGAAGTTTGTTGAATTGCGGCAGCAGAATGTCTCTTTAATGCCTCAAAGTTATCATGACAGGACAAAAAGCAACCAGATATGTAAAGAAAAAGAGATTGAATTACAGCTTCCAATGGTGTAGCTAATTGATTATCATGCAAAAGCTCTGTTCATAGAGATAATTTACTATTATGACATCATGAAACTATCTTCATGCTATCCAATTGAAAAGGTACAATCCAGTGTTCCCAGTATGAGCACCCAGTATGGAGTATGCATAATAGATTAGCCATCATCATTTAATCTGACACAAAGAACACGTCTGTTACAGAATTCTTTCTGGGATCATCTTGTAGAGCACGGGTGCCCAACACGTCGGAAGGCAACGCGAGTTGATCCTGCCTTTCAAAATAAACTCTACAGAGGAGGAGAGCGTGCAACATAAAAAAAGATAGATGGGGCGGGTAGATCACGTCATAAAAAAAAATAGCTGTTAGCCTATCATCCATCCCCACGGTGGCATTTAGCACTTGATTGACATTACATCCAGTCTGAGATCTCGTCTTTTGTAACACAAGGCCGAACATGCTAAGTCAACCGTGCGAACTACTGCAAAACTTCAGCGAACAAATCACCTAGTTAGCAGCTTCCAATTGACTTCTACTAAAGAAAGGGTCTAAAAATGAGTGGGGGAGCCGGAAGAAGTAAGAAACCAAAAACGTACCACTTCCATTCGGAATGGGAGGAGGATTTTTTTTTTTTTCACATATTCAAAGTGTCTGATATGCCAATCTACCATCTCTATTCCGAAGAAAGGAAATGTGGAGGGACCGTTTCGGACTGTTCATAAAAAGTACGACACTGACTACCCACCAAAAAGCGAGCCAAGACTGAGAAAGGTGAGGGAACTGAAATCACAGTTGCCTGGACAGCAGTCATTTTTCTCACAGTTAACCTCACAAACCATGTTCATGCAAGGTAAACAATATATATTCTAAATATAAAAGTACACTCGATATATATATATATATACACAAATAATTATATGTTTAGTATTTTTATTGTTGGTAAATCATTTTGACTTGGTCATTTTAAAAGTAGCTCACAAGCCAAAAAGTGTGGGCACCCCTGTTGTAGAGTAATAATATAAACTAATAATCTGCAATAAAGTAAATAAAAAGTAATAAAGTAATAATCATTGCAGTTTAACAATGGCTTCACTCCTCTTGCTCATATTAGTCATGAGAAAAAGTTTCAGAACTTCCTTTAATAAACTAAGAAATATTAATATAGTAAACTGATATTGATCATTGCTTTACTTCAGTAGGTAAGCAAAAAATAAAAAATAAATAAATAAATAAAACACAAAACCAAACGGCTGCAACTAAAAACTAAAATTACATATACCTCATGTTCTGTCATCCCAAAGCAGTGACATTTAACACACCAAAAAAATTCATGCATAGATTCAACTTCATACAGTGTCTCACCTAACATGGATGCCCCCTCTGCTGGATACTCTGGGAACTGTCCTTCAGAGGGCACACTGACTGTTCTCCTCAGGCTACGGCCCTGGGATGATGAAGCTGTGGGGCTTTCATGCACCTCTGCAGGCATCTGGGTAAAGGTCAGAGGTCTTTTAAACAGAGCTCACATGGGGTGTGCGCATTGATAGCATAGCAGAAAAGGTCAGTACAATACTAATGAACTAACTACTCCGGTCCCTTAGAAAGCACACCGCCACTTACTATGACAGCATTTCAATTCAACTCATTATAAGTCAATATAAATTAAATCACTTATACTGTGTCACCTTGAGATGCTTTTACTCAGGTTATCACCACAAATTACCAGTCATAGATTTGTCCTCTTTAACCTCCTTGTTGTCTTACCATAATCATATTCTGTTCCATCAATTTTCCAGACTGGGAAGTTTAAATCAGAACATGACAAACCAAATCAGTGCCTTAAAGTAAATGGTTTCACTCAACTGCTTTTTGAGAAAGATCACCACCTCACCTTTTAAAAGGGAAACATGCAATAAAAGCCCAGACCCCCAGTATCCCTTTCTCCTCCATATGCCTTATCCTCTCAGGGAGAGAAGAAAGGAGTTGCAAACAAAAACAGTGCAGAAAAAGCTCTCACCTCTTCCTCACGGTTAAGCAGGATGAGCTGGTTCTCTGTCAGGATGCAGTACTTCTTCTCCCAGATGCTGGGCTCAGAAAAGGGTGACTGGCCACAGGAGAAGCGGTGGCTTGGCGGCCCTTTCACATCTGTACACAAGGGAAAGAATAGGCTCCTTGGTAAGCAGAAATACAGCACTAATTGTGGGAAACCAAATACTGGAAAACAAAGCTCTCAATATGCAACATAGTTGAAGATTATTAAAAAAGGATTTTTGTGACATAGTTTAATCTGAAACCAAATTCATCAATATCCAATACTTCAATCATGATAGGAAAATTAAGGTGCAATGATACATTGCGACATGACGCATTGTGATGAAAAATGTGACTGTGCAAAACATGGGAATGTGAGATTCACAACCTGTATATGAGCATTTAGTTAATTACGTGTGTCTAATGCAGTTGCATTGTATGAATGTCAGAGGTCTTAATCTGCACAACCCATTAAATATGTAAAGAGCACACTGACTGATAGCGCTGGATTGCACAACCGACACACTTTAAAGGTTATATTGTCACACAACCTTTTTATAATGGCTAAAAAGAGCTCTCCACTGGTTTTGAAACACCAATTACAATTTTGTTTATAACTTATTTTCTTAGATGTATAAACTAAAAATGAATGTATATTCTAAGAAATCTGTGTCTAATAATATAAATTAATTATTATTAGAAATGTATTATGTATTTATTTTTAAGAAACAAGATAAAGTGAATCTGTAGCACCTTTTGTTTACAATATTAACCCTTTGTTTATTTAGTTTTAGACAGACAAAATGTACATTGTTTTGTATTATTTATTATGCTGAAATAAAAACGTATTTTCAGTCAGATTTATTCATATTAAATTCATACCAAGCCATACTGAATTGTTTTCTAATGCAATGTGGGGGCAGTGTATGATCTGGAGGGGGCAGTATTGGACAATTAATTACAAACAAGCTTTTCTGATTGACACCTACAATCCAGGAGCCACAAAGGGAGGAAAGAGATACAAACAGAGGAAGAGGTTAGGCATTTTCAGAAAATGCCCAACACACTCAGCTAGTAGGTACACATCTAAAGTAAGAGAGCTTAATCATGAATGGTATAACCAAATTTATGGCAAAATCAAATAATAGTTCATCTCTTGAGAGAGGGTGGTAAATGTCATGTTCTCTGGCATGTTAGGTCCACTGCCCTTTTCCAGTTCCTAGTTATCAACCAATTGGAATTCAAGGCTAAATCTACCAAGCCAGAGTGCCATCTAAACAATGAGTGAATAAACTTTGATAGAAAGACTGGTCTGAGTGAGAGGAATATGGATGGAGAAGAGACAACAAGAAAGATTTAAGACAGATGTCCGAGTATGCAGACATACAGGGAAGTGGAAAGGCTCAGTAGACATAAAAAGGATACTAAGAGGGCTGGTGCTCCAATTTGGCACTCGCACAAGATGTTTTTCCATCTTCTGCTACGCAAACATGGAAATAATGACCAAGTAAATGTACATGTTTTTAGAGGCACTCTGACAGAGCAGGAAAGAGAAAGGTGTGGGAGAAATGGTAACAGGCCTGGGAGGCTGAGCTACTTGTTCTTTGAACAAGTTTATATTGCTTATATTGGGTACGGCTTCATTGCAGAGCACCATATGGCACTGAACGATAAAGAGCCTCCCTGAGACAGATCATATGCCATTCACAGACGTGTGAAAAGATGAGGGAGGCAGTTCACAGCTCCAGTGCCAATACATTCCCTGAGGGATGGTACACATTTGTCCTTAATCAGTGTGGAAACAAGACAGTAAGCTCCTAAACATTGCTCTCGGATATTCCAACAGCTGGTAGCACTGTGACTTTCATTTTGTATGCTAATAGACCTTGGTTCTGTAATAGACTCCTATTTTTAGTACAAAGAGGCCCAATTTAAAACCTATTATGCCCACATTTTCTAGACACGCTACATGGCTAAAACTTTGTGGACACCTGACCATTACACACCCATGTGATTTTTGAACATCCCATGCCAGATGTAGCTCCCCCTTTTGCTGTTGGAATATTCTCCAATATTCTGGGAAGGCTTTCCATTAGATTTTGGAGCATGGCTATGAGGATTTGTCCATTCAGCCATAAGAGCATTAGTGAGGTCAGGCAACAATGTCAGGTGAGGAGGCCTAGTGCACAGTCGGAATTCCAGTCCTTAAAGGTGTTCAGTGGGGTTGAGGTCAGGGTTTTGTGCAGGATAGTTCTTCCACTTCAGCCTTGGTAATCCATGTTCTTGCTTTGTGCATAGTGGCATTGTCATGCTGGAAAATGTTTGGGCCCCTTCGTTCCATTGAAGGGAAATTGTAACACTTTAGCGTACAAAGTCATTCATTGTGCGTTTCGAACTCCGTGGCAACAGTTTGGGGAAGAACCACATATGGGTGAGTGTCATGTATGAACAGAGGTTTTGCCAGTAAAAAATACTGAACAAGGCATTATATTATATACTCTTGGGGAAAATGTTTCTACAGAGGTTGCTTTAGCGTGCTACATAATCGTTTTTCTTAATAGTGCAACGTATAAAACGTTACCCAAAGGCCTCATGTTTCTTAAAACATAATTTAGATGGATGGAGCAAAGTTTTTGCGATGACCACAGATTCTAACATGCAATAATCCCAGTACGTTCCTTAGAACTGAACTGGTGAAAATGCTCGTTTTCCTGTCTTAATTAGGCCAACAGTTCTGGACAATCAAAATGTTTATCAGAATATTTTAAAAAGGAAAATTGCAATCAGTAAAACACACACACAAATACCAGGACCAAAAGTCATGTTAACAGCAGTTGTAAGAGAAAACGTGAAAGGTGGCAGAACTCATGAGTACAATAAACACAGTTCATGAAACCATAACTAAAAACTATACTGATAGAAACTTATGGTAAGATATTACAAAAGATTTACAGTATTGAGGCTGCTGTCACACTAGCTATTTTACTTAAAGAAGCATTGACCAGAATGAATTGAGCTTAAAAAAAAAAAAAAGGCTCACATGATGCAGTCAGTGCAACACTGTTACATTCTAATTTGTACCAGCTAATTGTTCCAAGTTCTCTTACATTTGCTCAGTAACAAGGCAAATGTTTCTACCTTCACTGTGTTCACCAGCTCAGTATTTAAATTATTTGGCATGAGTTGATTGATCAGATGATTTAAAAAAAGTGCCTAATATCATTCAGTGCTTTTCTGTGAAATTGAACTTTTAAAATTTAAATTCTGTTTTACATAGTGTAACAAGTAAAATGTGCTGTGGTGATTGTGAAGAATTAACCTTTACATGAATCTTTGGCTGCAATTATAGATTATTTTGGTAGTATTTGGTATCATCAGTCAACTGACTAATCTGTCGTTTATTTTTTTTAATTTGTTGATTAGTCAACGATTATTTCCGTCATCCCCTCCAACTCAGTATCCTGTGGGCACGGCTCCTATTCCAGTCTCCAGTGCACGTTTCACCTCACCTGCTCAAGTCTGCACACCTGTGATCGTCACCCTGTTGTCCAGCCTCTGCCTTTACATAAGTGCAACTAGCAAATTACAATAATGTCTTGTGAAACATATTAATCTGAAACTTAAGCTTGATAGCTTAATCAAATATATTACATCTGAATTATTGATATGTGCCAGCCCACAGACATGAGCGCTAGTGTTGCCAATTTATAATGTGTCGAACCTACGCTGCACCCTATGCTGGAGCATGACGTGCACCTCTACAAAAATGTAACTACACGTTGCAGTGAGGCAGACTGCAGCAGCTGTGATTGGTTCACTTGCTAGCAGTGTATATGTCCTGTGAGCATGTATGCCTTGTTTGTAATTGTCATGAAACCTGCGCGAGCACCGACAGCGTTAACACGTTTTACATGATACATTTTCATGCTGCCTGTTTAATGCAAACTATAAAAGAGAAACATATTTTTATAAGAGAAAAATTATTTTAGATCTATTGTGTTTTTCACATGCCATATGCACATAAGTCTTTCTCTCTCTCGCTCACACATGCGCATAGGCATATTTATGCATTAAAAAAAAAAAAAAAAAAAAAAAGGACATACTGCTCCAATTGAATTTATGTTGGTTTTGTAGCAAAAATGATATATTTTTTTTCTTTCTGTCATCTTAAAAGGGTCTTGAAAAGTCATGGAAGTGCTTCGGGCCGCTCGTACTGTATACAGAGTCAAAACATTTCAATAATGCTTTCAGTGAGAATTCACCTGGTTTATAATTATTCACACAAGGGTAATTTTTCACCAGTAAATTTGCTTTAAAACAACATTTAGTTCATGATAAATTCTATTTATTGTTTTAAAAGCTAAACACAGAAGTCGCAATGCTCTTCTTCTGTGTGCTTCCACTGACTGCATGACAGACAATGGAAGCGATACTGCCCCCAGGACTTCCTGTACTGCAGTGCTGTTACAAATGATCACTTACATGGTTTTTTACAAATTCTGCCACAATTAATTTTTATAATCGATGTTGTTGATAATGTTGACTAATTGTTGCAGCCCTACATGATTAGAGTTAAATATAGAACTAAAAACACTGGCCCAAATCCCTTGTGTTTGAAACACGCACGTCATTCTTTAAGCTACACATCCTTCTATATATCCTGCAGACACACTTTGATCTGTATGCATTTTCCTGGCATTCCTATGTTTGTGACATTAAGTGCTGAAGGTGAAATGATGCTTGTGCAGTCCTGGCATACTCTGTGGTTGTTCAACTCGGTTGAGGTCCTAATCAACTACCTGGGTGTCCAGGACACTGCTACATGCCTAAGTGTTGCCTGAAAACAATTATGGTAGCTTGCGTATGCCAGCTCAACACAAAAGCCACCATTCTGTGACCCTGGAGGGAGTTGAAATCTAAAAATAACTTGCACCAGTGAGGGTAGGAAAGGGTTTGTCAGAAATGCAAAGACAATACTACCATAGTATGTTAGACTAATCAGCATTATGGATATAGTTAAAGGTAGACTTTTTGGGTTCTGAGGTGATTACCTGATCCACAGTGACTAGACTGTTGTGCTGTGTAACCAGGCAGATGCAATACGTGTAATTACCATTTGCTTCCTCATATACCATCTGTTTATCCTCAGGAAGCAACAGAATGTAGCAACAGAAGCCCCTACCAATAGCAAAATGACATTAAATGTACATTATTGGTACTGATAAGAACTCATTAACATACTCGTTAACATAAGCAAAACATGCATTGTAGCATGCCAATGAGAGGACTACTTATGAAAGTGTGATAGGAGCTTTGTGGGGCTTCTTGTCAATTGTGTGCATGCCAGGGTGTGCAAAATTCAGTGTGCAAAATTGCGAGGAAAATTCAGACATCAGGACTTCACATATGGGTAAACTATAGCGCGGCAATGAGTGGACAAACGTGCCAAGGTATGACATCATTACAACTTATGCACAAATAGACCTTCGTGCAACTATGGCGTAATAATGATTGCCATGGCATGGCATTGCGTGTCTTAGACACATCACATGTTCATGACCGATGTGCACCTAGTTCATAACTTGTGTGATGGATCACATAAAATGGCACAAACTATGCTTAACCTTCTTGTGATAAGCATCGTACCCCATGTTTTGCACATGTTGGCATGCCACAATGCAGACCTGTTCGTGACCAAAATTTATGCAAGTGTCAGGCTGGCTAAACGCTATATAACTGAACAATTAAAACTCTGTCAGTCATTGTTCTCTACACTTAAACTCACAACTCACACTGCAAAACCATATCTGCTTACCAACTTCCCCTTACAGATAAAGCTGCATACTTAAATGATTTGTACAAGCAACAAGACCTCCACCTGTATTTCTGTGCCTGAATATGAATGTAGAGAATACATGTGTATGACCCTGAAAGACACCCTGGTGCATCTCCAAGCTTTCCCAGGCTCATGATGAGGCCCCAGACTGGTCTGTGTGTAGGAGTATGTGTATGTGCATTTTGTCCCACCCGGAATGTCTCTTATTTGGGGAGAGGCTGTGCCACCTGTCCAGGATGGGTTTCACAGACAGTATGTGTCGGCCTGCTAATCACCATCAAAATAGCAAGAGCACAACAATATCCCCTCACACACAGCTTCATAACTAAGCAATCACACATTTATTACTATAAAAACAGTTTATTTTCTTATTTATACTAGATTAAAGCAAATCAATTCCAAAATGCTGGTACCTGTGCAAATAATAACCTAAACACCAGAGAACTGCAGAAGAAATAGATGTTTTTACATTGCAGTCAGTTTTAAGGTACACGTGAGATCTCCTCACTCATTTTCTAAACAAAATAAATCAGAAAGCTTGTTAGCAAGGGTTGTGTGAGAGCCAGTGAATGAAAAAGAACTATCATGCAATTAGACAACAGGGAAGAGGCAGCTGTTGGGGAACTTAAAATATGGAAGTTGTTGCTGGTCAAATGACCTATTTACAACCTGAAGGCCACAAGGCAGAATTCCATATAGCATTAACATTCTCTTCTCTTTTTTTTTTTTTCACAAAATAAAAAAAATATTATTTCATCCTGGGTTCATGGCCTGGGTATTAACACAAATGTGTTAATATTCTATCAGTGGTTTTCCACTCAAAAATAATTCCTTGTCTGCAAGTTTTTAGACAATTATAAAAATATTAACACAAACTCATAATTAGTCTCTATATTTGATCTACTGTGTTCAACCCTTTTTGGTTTAAACATCTTTCTTTACCAGGAACGCATTTGCCAGGTACGGGTGCACATACAGATTTTTCTCTCTCCACACACAGGCGAGGCGAATGCACATTAAAAGAGAACAGAAGATGCTTTGTCCTGTATACAACTGGTTGGTTGTCATGACAACCTATAAACACAAACAGCTTGTTCAATGACAATGCTCTTACATCATCAGAATGGAGTGTACAGGGGGGTGGGGGATATCCAAAGGTAAATAACACAGTGAGTGGATTGGTTCATTGCAGTGCGTGTATGCGTGTGTGGGAGAGACTAGGTGTGGCACTGATACTTCCTTAATTCCCATCAGTGAATTCCCATCAGTGCCTGCTGCTCTCAGTAAGCTTAACACAGTTTGCTTAGCCCATATGAATATATTAGCTATACAGAGTTTTTAAACAATGATTAAAATATTTTTATCGAGTATGGTGGTGACACCTTGTGATCTTCTCTGAAATCCATAGCCAATTTACTGGTTATTTTATTTGTTGAATATAAAGACTGATTAATAATAAGCAAAATATTTACTCCTTGTGATCATTTCACACAAACATCTGACACATTTCTCTATTATCATTTCATTAGATGACATGATGCCATTAAATGTATAGAAAATGGAAAGTCCCTGTCTATACAGTATGGAAATGTCTGCAATTTACAGATCAGCAGATTGCTGCAGCTCTATGAAAATGTGTTTGTGTGTAGCCTCTAGTGAAGGATGAACATGGGGGATGCTTGGGGATACTGGGCTTTGTTTTGACATGGATGGATGTAATGGGCAGGTTGGTTAATCAGTAAACTAATGGAGGGAGGGGATCTGTAGAGAAAAATGGGTGCTAGACATCACTATCCTCCAACCGTTCCTGCAAGTGAACAAAGCAACAGACAACCATTCATCTTATATGGAACTCTGCATATCAATTAAATTTGAATAAACATTGTCACATAGCAGCTTTCAGAAATCCTACCCTACTGAGCAAGACAGGAGACAGTCGTGAGGAAAACTCACCGAAATAACATAGGCAGCCATCTTTAGAGGAACCAGACAAGCAGACAGTGAACAAATCCTCTTCTGGATGACATTAGATAGTAAAATTATAAATCATTACTCTTCTACAACTACTGTAAAAGTGAAGAGTACCAAGTGTGTTTGGTATGAAGGCACCTGAAATGAACACAATGTCTTTATGATTACTGTAGGTATAAACCAGGATCTGGAGAGAGCAACATGCTAAAACTGAATTGAGACAGCAAACTATGCAAACTATTTATGCAAACTAGTGCCCATGTTCTTCACTAATAGCGGTGTATGGATCAGAATAGATAATACTGGAATAGATCATATTGGAAGAGTATGTTAAAATGCAGCACAGATGATACACAACAGCAGCCTGGAATCTCGCTTTACTGTGGCTGATTAAAAGTTGTCAAAATATGTCTGGATCGTCAATACCCATTTCTAAAATGGTGAACTTTACATGCTTTTAGTACAAGTAGTGTGTTCATATCTGGAAACTCAGAGATACAGTTCACTGTTAATTCCTGGTTGATATACTAACACCACTGAAAAATAGATTTACACCATTGGACATTTTCACCAATTTGTTACAGCCTACTTTTTGTAACTGAAGGAGTAGATCCAACCAAGGGTGCTGTGGGTAATATTTCAGTAAAAGGTTGACACAAAGGATAAGAAAAGTGGTAATCACAAATGAGGCACAAAACATTTAAATTGGGTTAGGTTTTAAAATGGATGCTTTTGCTCATTTGTTGAACATTGTGGTATAGTTCAACAACAACAGATGATGGAAGTAAACTCAGTAAAAATAAAATTAAAATTGACTTGGTAATCAGATGGTAACTCTTCAGCGGAGTACAAGTGTGAGTGGATCTGGAATGCTCTGGGTCTGTGCCATCTGAATTACAAGAGAGAACAGCATCACTTATCATCAAGTTTGCGATCACAGGCTGCTGTAGTAGAGAGGTGTGATATGAGAAGACATTCAAGACACCACCAGAATTAAGTGTTTTGGACGTATACTGGAGTAAACCATAGTAAACTTGTGATACGCACATGTAGCCTTTGATGACTGAGCCCAGTTATTACTGTAGGCTCTTTGCACAAATTTAGAACTGCTGTATCACCCATGTAATTAGGATGGTGTTTGTGTTTACACACATTATGCTATATAGGACAAAGAATTATATTTGTTTCTTTTTAGCATCTCCTGAAGACTAGAATTGCCCAATCTTCTGTTGTGTAGCCAAGCTGCCTCATAGTTTGAAATGTGTATCCTAAGAAGCTTTTTTGGTCCCACTGTTAAAGTGTAGCTGTGACCAGGGAAGGGAAAGTACTCTTTTGTTTGCCCCACAAGTCAACAACTTCACCAGCAACATCGTTTAATATTTAAATATGCTGCTATGCACACCTGGCACATTTGAATCTCTCTGGCTTTTCTTTTCCCCAAGACTAGGAATGCCTATGACACTACCCCAAGTTTTCACAATCAGGAATTGTACAGGAATTCCAACACAGTCAACAAAAGTAAGCTTATGTATATGTTGTGGCGCCATTATACAGTTTGAAACGAAGTAAGCGGTATTAGCATATTATCTTTCCTGCAGCAGTACAGTTTTCACACTGTGCTCTTCCTACATCCATAAGACACATTTCACATCCAGACTTTCCCTGAAATCACCTCCATGCATCTTTGTGTCTATGAGATTCCTTCTGTTTGAAAAGCAGAGAGCTCTGTGATTTCTCATCATTTCTGCTGACCAGTCTTTGTAAAGATAATAATGCTGCATGTGATGTGGCTTCATTCTATGTCTGCCTGCTGAAACGGTTATTTGCATACAAAAAGAGCAAAGCAGCGTCCCTCCTACCACTGCAAAGAAAAAAGAGGGGGAAAAACGGAGCAATGAGCAGATTTGGGGGATGGAACGATTGGAGCATGTATCAACCAACAAACTGACAGTTGACCTCAGGACAAGTTTCACCCTCTGAAGCTCAGCAACTGGCTAGGTACTCTCAGGAACCCAGAGCAATCCTAATTAAATTTGTTGCATCTAATACGACACTAGGAGTCCTTTCAGTTTAGTGAGTTCACACAGATTTTTTTTTTTTTTTTTTTTTTTTAGTTTTAGGAACTACTTATTTCTGGTAATTCTAAAGGGAAAATCCAGTTAGTTGCTTTGGGGAAACACTGACATCAAATAAGGAAGAGGGCTCACTTACAGTGAAGTGAAACACCATAAAACCATAACCATACCAATGACAAAGGCTAGAGCTGTGAATTCAGTTTAAATAAATATTTAAACTTCAAACCTTAGAGATGTCTATGTGGAACATCAGAAAAAGTCCCTGCTTTTCTGGTGACAAGGCATTCATGTGGTGTACTTTTTGGTGAATTCCAGTCCATCCAAATAGTTGTACAATAAGCTTTTATTTATTTTTTTTAATTTATTTCCCTGTCTCAAAACTCACAAACTACACATGCAGAAATAAGTGGTGATGGAACAGAACACATTACACTTTTAAAAAGCTTGTTTCAGCAAGACAAACTAACAAAGCAATCCAAGATTGTACCTTCTGATATGGACAGCTTTCACTGCGATCACTACATGTAATAACATGCCCAAATAAAAAAAGGTCTCCATGTAAAAGAATCTATGTTATGGATGGTACGGTCATTTGGACAAATGTGTTGATGACTTCCTCTCATATCTCACATAAGCAATTAACACATCTGCCACTGCTGATGTAATTCATGACGTATAACAATTAGAATAAACCTGATTTCCATAAACATCACCATTGATCTAAAAAAACAAAGCCTCTGGTACACATGCTGTACTTTTGAATAACAACAAGAACTTCCTACCAGATTCCGCCATCTCCACACATTCTGGCTCCTCTCTGGCTGTCAGGATCCGACTTATGCGCTGTGACATGGACAAGAGTATCCCAGAAAATGGGAGGCTAATCTGTTTCCTTTGCAGAGGTTGGGGGTCTGTTATAATGCTGGTACCTGGTTCAGAGACTGAGCGTAAATATGGTGCTCTTTTGTAGTCTGAGCAGGGCAGGTCAGGTGGAACATGTTCCAGTAGCATGCCTGAGCTGGTGACTTTACTGACATCAGGGAGGTTGGCAGCTAAGGTGTAGCTGCTCCTGTTAGAACAGGTCAGATCCTGGATGAGCACAGGCTGCTTGGACCAGATTCTGCTCTCAAGAGTGACCAAGGACTCCATGGGGGAAGAGTTGGAGCGGTGTTTTAGCCAGGGCCTGCTGAGGATGCCCCATCGATGAGGACTTTCTCGGTCAGCCAGGCAGCGAGATGGGTCTCTGCTAGACCACAGATATTCACCAAGGGCAGCTCTCCTTTCCAGACTCATTTGGAGAAGAGTGAAGTCAGGCAAATAACCCCACTAGGCAGAGAGTTCCCTCTCTCAATATGCTAGCACGACAACAGAGCCTCTGATGCCAGAGTTCTTCAAACGGAGAAATCTTTGATCATCACCGTTGTTTCAGTCAATGTTGTCTACCATTGGAGTTTTAAATCCAAGTCAACTGGTATAACTAGTGTAACCTATTTATATAAAAAATGTTAGGAGGTAAAAATTTCAGACTCAACTTTGTCTAAGAACATGTCCACTAAAGATCGCTTCCGCCATCACTTCCTGCCTTGTGCACTGCTGTCTGCTTCCTGGGAGGAAATGGGGTAAAGACACGCTTGCTCATGCTATCCAATCAGATAACCCCATAACAGTGCTGCTGGTTGAGGTTATGTTAACCTTTTCTGATGAAATTCTGCTGAATTTTAGGTTAAGAAAAATAATGCCAAGAAAGAGTAAAAAGGAGTGCTTGTTTAAATACAATACACAATGTAAAAAAAAAAACAAAAAAAAAAAACTGTATGACCACACTGATTTAATTTGCATCTAAATATACAGAACCAGTCAAAAGTTTGGATACACCTAATTCAAAGGTTTTTCTATATTTTTATTACTTAAAAGACAGTGCATGTCAAAGTAATGATGGACTGCTTATCTTTACTTAATTGAGCAGTTCATGACATAATATAGATTACTACTGTTGTCAAATAGGGTGTTATTTACTGTTTGTTCTCAAACACATTAAAAAGGCAAGAAATTCCCCTAATTAACTTTGGACAATTTGTTAATTGAAAAGAATTCCATGTGACTAACTCATGAAACTGGTCTAGATAATGAGGTGTAAAGTGGTCATCAGTGTAAACACTACATTGAAGAATCTAAAATATGTAAATTTAATTTTTTTTAACACTTTTGTGTTTACTACATAATTTCATACATATTCCATATGTTATTCCGTAGTTTTGATGTCTTCATTATTGTTCTGTAGAAAAGAGCCAAAATAAAGAAAAACCTATGAATGAGTAGGTGTGTCCAAACTTCTGTCTTGTGACACACATTTACATCATATTTATTTATTGTGTATTTATTTATTTATCTGAATGATGTAAATGTGTACTGAAGATATTGATGTGCTTCCAAGCTCCGAGTAGGTGTCTGTATGAAGTACACATGTACTTTTTGTAAAGCTGTAAATGACAAACGTGACTAGGAAAAATGTCAACAATGACTAGAAAAAACTACCAGCCAACAGTAACCTCGACAATAATATTTTTATTGAGTAAGTGGAACTCTAAACACAGCTTTCTACAAATAAAACATTCAGAGTTGTACTGTGATGATCATTTTCAGAATGGATCCAAAGGTCCAAATGAGCAGTTTCAACATGTTTAAAATAGAATGATAATGAAACTTAAAATGTAGACTCACTAGCTACTTGGTTCCTGGTATACGTTTGAAGGGATACCTACAACATTCTTATTTGTCAATCTTGTACATGGTCAGTGAAAGAACACCAAATTATTTTACTCACTTGTCTGCCATTTTTTGGGCTATTGCATGAAAATAATGGTCAAGTCAATATCCGCCCTTTAACCCATTTATAGTTAAGTTATATATACATGTCATCACTTCAATTCTACTGGACTCAAAGTCAGCATAACCAAGTGAGAAAAATGAGAAAGGAAAATCAACATATTGCTCATTTCTTTAGTAATAACGCCACAGGACTTCTAAACAGTGTTTGGTTATAAAACAGGTTTTAAATAATTTAAGCTTACTGTTAGCCACCTGTCTACTGTGAAAAGCTAAATAAATGAGTAAGCAAACAGGCTAAACAGACTCTGGTGCATGTCAATCTACTGAGCTCACAAACTGCCCAGCACTATTTGCAGCTTCCTCCTGTTCACTTCAAACAGGCCTGGGCTATGACCAAGCCAAGACCTTATGGGGCACTGTGATTGTTTCCTCCTGCGGCCTATGTAGATGGTCCCATTTAGCCTTGCCTGATACCAAAAACAAAAAGTAAAAGCCTTAAAGTAAATTTCTTTTAAATTGTCTTTACATGGACTTTGTCCACCTTCTCCTTCTCTCTATGATACCTGGATCTGAACCCAAACTGAATCCACATGGCATCAACATGAGGTTATCTATTCGTCAGGGACCTCTAGATTACATTGATAAGTTTTTAACACACATTAACAGCAACTTTTGTAAAATATATTGCTGGTACATGTGCAACTGACATCATGTACATCAGTTAGCATCAGTCATATAAGCCTCAGTGATGCTCCTTTGTTGATGCGTTCATGGACAGCTGTGGAGAACACGGACGCATAGTCATTCTTATTATACTACTTTCTAGACTACTTGAAGGACGTGTTCCATAAGTACACAGGAGGTCAGCAGCTCTCTCCATGAATTATTTTCCTAGATTTCCTGCCACAAATTATTGAATATTTGATTTGTCTTTATATTCTTTAAAAAAAAAAAAAAAAAAAAAAAGTTCAGATGCGGGTAGTGTCCAACATCCAGCGTATGCACACTGGTGCTGTTGTAGCACAAAAAATGGGAGGGTATGTATGTACATTGTCCACACAGCCTTGTGTGCACCCTCTGATGATGAAATTTGTTTCTGATATGCAGAAAGCATAACACTGGTCTTAAGGTCTGTCAATGGGCTCGGTCAATACTCTGTGCTCAGGTGCAATTCTATCCATTGCCCTCTGTTCATTCTTTTTTTATGCGAATGCTTACCTTGTGTTGCATTTATGTTATTGTATATTACAGTTTAGGATCCTTGTTATTCAACATATGCACTGTTTATATAGCTATAGGAGTACTGCATTTACATAAAACGATGTCCCTGACCCTCACTTGAATTCTCCAAGCATAACAGAACTGCTGTTAAATATTAGGAAGTGTTCTCATATTGGGTGTGTCAAAGTAAAACTTCAGGTAAAACTTCTGACTTTTGTGGAATGGAGAGTATGGGCCCATGGATTGTATGAAAGCTTATTCTATCATTAAGGAATCAGGAAAGTAATGAGATTTCCTTAGTAGTGCTAGATCTCAGAGAAGGACATGCTAAGCCCCTTGATGATAAAGACCTTAGTTTGTGTTCTAATGTGCAATTATGAACCAAGGGGAGGACAATGTGGTGCAGAGCCCTTTGAGGCCTGGAATACATAAAAAAATAAATAAAAAGTTTTTAAATTTGATTCTTCCTGCAACAGGGAACCAGTGGAGTGACCCGAGTAGGTGAGAAACATGAGAGAACTGAGGGGTTATGGCACAGGCAAGCTACAGCATTCTGATTGATCTGTAGGGGACATATCTCCTATATGCAACAGCAGACCACCACTCTCCATAGCCAAAGAACCCCAATGTAGTTCAGTGTGATCAGTTTATGCAGTAAGCATTGGATTAACGATCAGTAAGTCATGAGTTCAAATCCCTGCAACACCAAGCTGCCCCTGCATATGGAGTCAGATTAATATCAAAATTCAAAAATAAAATGTCACTCACAACTATTTTGAGATTGATAAATAAATAATGCCGTTACATTTATATACAGACTGACAAAACCGCATTTACAAACCATTCATCCCTGCATTTGTGGATTTTGAGACTTTCCTGACACAATTCAATTCACAAATGCATTTTTTCAAAAGGCCATTCTCTGCAGACTCTCAGATGTCTCCAGCAATTGAAGCCAATCACAGGAATGGGATATTTGAGAGTATGATTGTATGTGGTGACACTCAATCATACCGGATCAGGACAGTCAGAACATTTTCTTAACTAAGCTTAATTAAAAAGCAGTTCACTAATTACAGCATTAGTGTCATTTATCAGATAATCTGTCACAACATGAGAATATTATCAAATGCTCATGTCGAAAAAAAATGTATGGTGATACTCATTACAAGCATTATATACAGGGAGTGCAGAATTATTAGGCAAATGAGTATTTTGGCCACATCATCCTCTTCATGCATGTTGTCTTACT
>JAQQZR010000001.1:19360134-19370464 GCA_030068235.1 Notoglanidium macrostoma | reverse complement strand
ACCCAAATGAGGATGGGATCCCTTTTGAGTCTGGTTCCTCTCAAGGTTTCTTCCTTTTGCCATCTCAGGGAGTTTTTGAATGAACAAATCAGCAATTTTTTTCGTGTTTTTTCTCCATGTACAAAGTTTAAATAGCGACATATTCTTGTATCAGTACAGAATGATACAGGCCTACACATCGAAAACACAAACAACATGGTGCTAGCGCCTTGATGACATCAGATTTTATCCCATATATTCAAGCTTCATTCGTGTGTGTGTGTGTGTGTGTCTTACTCAATCTCAGGTCCTCTACCAGAGGCCTGGGAGTTTTTAGGATTCTGCATAATCCTCAAAAATAATGGCTTTTGAGGGTTCTGTGTCTTAGCTTTTCCTAGAGTTGCACATTTCTGGACAGAGACCTCACAGTTGTTGTACCTGGAATCTGATGCTTTCTATTCCACCTCATTATCCTCGGTCTTCTGCTGCCCGAGACACTCATTAGTTCATCCTGAGAGGCCAACTTCTTGATGTATTCACGGATGTTCCTTGAGTGCTGTTAGCTTTTTCAACCAGTAGCTGTGCATCATATCAGGTCCAGGAGCTGTCCAGTTCTTAATGCCTGAGAGGCATTGCTGGATATTAGCCTTGGTGACTGGTTCTTCTTCTGGGAGATCAAGGTGTTCGGCTCTTCGGGCTACGTGATGCCTCTTTCTCCCATATGTCCTTCTAGTATTAAGACTCGGGGTGGGTCTAATCCTTCTCTGCTGTTATTCCCTTGAATACTCCCTAGATGGTTATTTGGAGAACAAGCCATTTATTCTTTCGGCCTCTACTTCCATGGACAGTCTCTTCAGTCTCAGTCTTATCACCAGAGTGTCATGTAGTTCTTAGGTACCCATCTCTGAAATGATGAGCAGACCCTGGCAATCACCTGTAGTGTCCCCAATCTGTGGTTGCAGTCTTTCAAGTTCCAGCTAGGAAAGTAGCTTTCTTCTACTAGTGATAGAGCATTGGGCCAAGAGCTGTTTCTTGGCAGAAATGCTTGAAATGTTGAATGCTTGGCTGTTTCAGAGTGGATGTTGGTCTTCTAGTCATCCATACTTCCCAAGTGCGGTGCATGTAGCCTCTTTCCTTGGGCTTGCTATAATAGCATTCCATCAATTCCAGGTTTTCAGACATAGTCAAAATGTCTTGTTCCTGTAGCCCACACTTCATCAGTATCCATCCTGGTCCCTTTACAACTGATTCCAGACAATGTCCAAGCCTGTATGGCTTTGTGTTTATGTCTCTCACCCATATTCTGAGGCATTAGGGTTCTAAGCCTGGGGACCCTTACTGGATGTTCTTGCCTTGACTAGGAATCAGACCCTGGTCTCCTGCTCCAAAGGTAGTGTTACCAAAAGTCTTGAGCCACCCTATATTTTCAGTAAAGTAATGATGATTAAAAAATAATTGCATTAAATTAAATCTACTTAAAAGAAAAATACAACATGCAGAATACAGTAATAAAATAAACAAAGTCAATATTTGGCAGTAAACCAGAAAACCTTGCAACTACTAATTGCAAATAGCAAATGCCAGCTAGCCACCTCGCTAATCTAGCCATCTATCTTAGCTAGAATGCCATTCAGTTACATCAGAGAGCTGGTTAGGATGCGTCATAGGATGCAGTAGCAGGACGAAGTGAGCTCTGGTTGTATACTAGAAATTTTTGCAAAAGCAAGTACATCTTCCAGGTAACTGTTGTGTATTGTGTATTTATCTTTCATGTACTGCATACTACTTTTCCATCAAGATCAGTATACGAGCAGTATGCAGTACAGAGTTTTGGACACAGCCAATATTCAAGTTTGCTAATAAACTGCCAGGAGTACTGTTGTATTTACAAACCTGTGAGTTCTTTTTAATTAAAAAACCTCTAGTTAACTGTATTTTTTAAATTAATATGACAAAACATACACAGCAATGATATTAGGCAGAGGCAATGATGCTTAAATGGTCTACTTCTTTTTGGGATTTTTGTATGGGTTCTGGTAGCTTTGCCTACCAGAAATTCTCCATCCATTCAACAAGCAAACCTTATTATTAGAATCCGTATCTATTTCAGTGAAATTCCTTAGAAGTTTTTATTTTTTTTTAACTTATCTGAAGGAATATGATTACACAGACACAGGCTGTTTACATGAAACGACATTCACCGATTTGAAGAGATCATTCCATAATACATACGAATAATACGTAAGCCTATATATGACATTATGTCTTTATTTGCATTCAAAACTCTGTTGATCTTCATTTAAATGCAATACATTCTAAAGCAAGGATGCTTTAGAAAAAATACCATATAAAACATAATTACAAAGCACTTTATTAGGTGGAGGTAGTGTAATGGTGTGGGGAAAGTTTTCATGGCACAATTTGAGTCTGTTAATCATCCATTGCTAGAATACCATTGCTTATTTACAGTACACCTCAATCAAAATTGAGTAAATCGATTCAGGCCAGTCTGTATGAAATTGAGGTGAGGTGGGTAATCCTTATTAATTTGTTAAATAGAAAAATATCAGCCATGTAAACTTGCAGATTTTTCATGCTGTGAATCTCTCGGTCTACCAAATCCCAAAGGTGTACTATTGGATTCAGGTCTGGTAACTGGGACGGCCACTAAAGAACACTGAACTCCTTGTCATGCTCATGAAACCCATTTGAGACTACCTTTGCTTTGTGATATGGTGCATCATGTTGGAAGGAACCATTAGAAGATGGGTAAATTGTGGTTATGAAGGAATTCTCATGGTCATCAACGATAATTACTGTATACATGTTAACAACGTTTTTATTCAGATTGAGCTCCCAGTCAGATAGCCTACATGTAAAAGTAGCTACTGTAGAATTGCTATTACGCTGCATTTGACTAGATGCCACCTGTTAAATTGCTGACTATACAGTATAATACAGTTTGTTATTTTGAAGGGGGACACTTACATTTCTAGTCCCTTTTGTGCAGTCTGATTGATGAAAGCTACAAAGCTGCTTGTGTCAAACAAAATACTGTAGGCGATACATGTGGATAGTGGTCAAATGTTAAGTGCAGAAGACTCTCACTTCAATAGAACTCAGCAAAGGCCTTAAGTTTCCTTAATAAACTGAATACATTGCTTAGTAGGCCACAAAATTATCATAAAATGTAATCTAGCCTACATCCCACCATACTCCATTGAAGGTTATAAAAGGAAACAAAGACATGTTTGAGACTGGACTTGGGAGAGGGAAGCAAGTCTAAACTTGGTTTGAGACCATGTGAAGTTTTTGTGACTACAATGAGCCAAACTCCAGGCGAATGACTTGGTGCTCAGGGCCTTTTCACTAATAAGGCTTTGTAGAATATCAGCTGACTTCAAAATCATCCAAGACCAAAATGAATGCAAGTCTTGAGTTTCCTTGATAAAATGAATTCAGTGCTCAGTGGGCAGACACCACAGATAATCTGCATCAATAACTGTCCCTCATCTATGGTCACTAGTACAAAGCAGAAAAGCACAAAAGACAAACCCTTGACTCGTACTTTTCTTCATTCATCTTTAACCAGAATTAAGAATTAAGCAGTTACTAGAGTGGTGGTGGATCCAGTGCCACTCCTAAACATATTCACACACACATTTATATTTGTGGGCAATTTAGTGTGGTCAATCCACCTACTGCCATGTTACCCTCATCCTTTTCTTATTAACCTTTAATAAGCTTTGCCAGAATAATGTGCCATTCAATAGCATGTAGTGTGAAACTTCATGCTGGCTAAGGAATCTAATCCATATGGTGTTCAACAGCCTGAGGAAAGAAATTATCTTGGTGAACAAGGATCATGTACATAAATATTTCCTTTTTTTTTTTAATTTCCCATAGGATCTTTTCTTTCAACCCTAACAATGCTTTAATAGCATTTTCGGGTGGGGGCACTCAACGTGATTCTTTAGTTGCTACTGTTTGTTAAGAGCAACAAAATAAATTCCAAGCATGGAAAAAAAGACATTCCTCTTGAGCCAGGAGGTGGGCCATGCTTTCCTTGAGTGAAGAAGCAGATATACAAAAGAGGAATGAAAGAGCAAGAGAGCTGCTGTACAGGCCTTATTGAGTTATTTCAGCTCTGGAATGCAGTGACGAGCCCATTTGTGCCTACCCACTGAGGTCATTCACAGAATGGGCTGCTTACATCATAGCCCTCAATCCTGGATTATGACACTCCCATAGAACCAAGGGGCCAATGAGGTTTTGAGGGTGGAGGGAGGAATGATGGGAAGCAGGTGGGGGGAACAGCAGGGACATACATCTTGAAAGACAACAGGGCAGGAGTTCTACACAAGCACACTATTCACAGTTGTACTGAAAAGACCTTTCCTCCCTTATTGTGCTCTTTGACCCCCAAGGACCGGTTGGACTGACCAGTGTGACCGCTTCGTACTGCTCCTGGGGGTGGTTCACTTGGGCTGCTTGGAATAGGTGCCCCCAAGAGCGAATCGATTGAGCTCGTGCACAGCAGGGTTGGGGCCATTTATGAATTGAATTGTGAATGCATGGTGAATTACAATTCACTACCTGGAATTGGAATTAGAATTGCTGCAGCTGAAGGGAAATGGAATTGAAATTGAATTGGAATATCAGGAAACAGAATTCAATTCAAATAAATTCCACAAAATTCATACAGCGTCATCCAGTCATGCAGGCTTGCAAGAAGTTCAAGTGAAAGCATACAGCAAAAATCTTTCGTCAGAAATATGAGAATATAACTGCCAAATACAGTATTTCCAACAAAGTCACTGTCAATGCAATGCTGCAAACATGTTCAAGGCATCTTTTAACTGCAAGTTACGTTATTCCATGTGTCAGGGGTCTTCGCTATGCTGCAACAACAATGAAACAAATAAAATGGTCACAACCATAAATTCCTTGATTGAGAAACGTCTGTCTCAGTTTGAAAATATGGAGTGGTTGCAGTTGGCTGAAACCCGGGACCCAAGATTTAAACTTAATTGGTACATGGGTGGAGAAAGATAAAACATCAAAGACATACTAACAAAGGAGGTCCTTTCACTCTCCTAACCAAAAGTAGCAACTACAAAGGATTGCTCATTACTACCAAAAAAAAAAAAAGAGAACAAAAGATTTTGCATTTATGGATGCCCACATCCCATCCACAAATACAGTTACCAGCATCAGAGGAGGTACCACACTACCTAAGCCCACCATGCCATGGTCAGGAGTTTTATCCTCTCCTGTACTGGAAGGACTACCAGAACCAGGTCCCCTATTTGGTTCAAATTGCATGTCAGTATCTAGCAATTTCTGCTCCATTCTGCTCCTGTGGAATGTGTTTCCAGCATTGCTGGCAAGATATTTAGGCTTAAGAGATGCAATCTTAGTCATGCCAAATTTCAGGAAATTATTATTATTTGATAAAAAGTGAATATATGTGAATGAAATACATGAATGAACAGGACTCATTATTTTGTGGTTTGAGACATACTTCATGTGGTATCATTTATCACGTTAAACTGGTAATCATATCCTGGTATTAACAGGGTTAGGGTACATTCATTGCATACTTGTGGCCAGTGTCACTCCTCATTTATCAATTGTTAATGCACATTTCTCAGTTTTATTTACTAACATTTCATCAACTATTTTCATACACTACTTGGCATTTGTAAGGCACCATAAATAAAGTTCACGTCACTACATGTAATCCCAAATAATTGCTCTGAAACATCAACAAATGGGACTCAGGAGAATTTCATGGAATTTAATTCTACTTCTTGAAACTCCAATTTAATTCCAGTTCAGTGTCCTGTATTTGTTGAATTCCAATTCCAATTTCACTTTCTTGTTTGAATTGGAATTGCTGAGTTCACTCCTATATTGACCTCAACCTTGGTGCAGTGTGTTCGCTAGCCACACCTAGGCACCAAACTCAAACACTATCGTGCGTTTTTCAATTAACTGGAAAATATTAGTGTTAATAAAGGTCTGGCTCTCACCTTATTGATGAACGTGGACTGAAATTGGCAAGCAAAGCTGCAAATTCCTGCTGCAATGCTAGCTGCTTCTGTAAAAATCTTCTTAACCATGCACCATGATTTAGTGAAAATCACTGCATTTCATAACTGATCAAACTGTACAGCATGTGAGAGGGTCATGTGGCACCATGCCAAAATAATCCATTATGTAAAAACAGTCTCCATCAGACTAAGCGAGAGTGATTTTCTTCAACACAGAAAGTTGAATTGTGATGACTTAAACACACCTCACGCTCAGCGCAAGGAGGTGCAGGGGGATCAGCAGGGGAGTGGAGACAATCACTCCCAGGGGCAGTACAAGGCAGCAGAACCTAGTGTGCATACACCCCAAGACTCCTAGACATAGTATGGCATTCACCTTCACCCACTAGAAGACCACTGGCTTATGCTTTTAACACCAGGACTACGACTAGGGATGTGCCAAAAACTAGAAAACATCCTACGTTGGACAGCAGACTTATAACCACACTTTCCCATTACCTTTGCTTTCCATTGATTTTCCAGATCTGTAGAGGGCTGTGTGAGAGGAAGCAATTTTGACACAGCTCTCCATGTGCAATCAGCTGCCCACAGAAACAATATTTGAGTCACAAGGCCCATGCCTAAAACTAAACATGTTTGCATAAAAAAAAAAACACAGAATCCTACAAAAGATCTGTACTAAGATCTTAGTACTTATTACAATACTTAGAACAATGTATAGACATTGGGGGTAATACTGGCTTCAGATCCCATATCATATTAACCAGAGCAGATTTAACATGCCCAGTATTTTAATCTGTGAAAGGGTCTGGTGTTGATTGACAGCACAGATTTTGCATTGGACTTGGGACAGAACCTGCTTCGGATGTTTCACAAAGCTTGGCAACAAATGCTTGCAAACAGCAGGCTTGTTCAGTGTGAGGTCAGTGCTGGGTCAGTGTCAAGTATCGGCTTATATTCTGGGCTTTAATATCAGGATCAAATTGAATATTGTGGAAAAGTGGGATGGGTTCATAGTTGGAGGTCTGACATTTTTTCCAAGAATTTTCCAACATGCGACAAGATAAATCAAATATAAAGAGACGGACAGATCCAACCCTTTAGATGTCACTTCAATAAAAATGAAGAAACAATTTCAAAGCCATCTCCTCCAGCACTTTATTATAGCACTGTTTTTCTAAATCACATTACACACGTCATAGGTCAGCTAAGCATATCAATAGCAAATTATCTGGAAGCTGCTGAAAGCAGGTCAGATCATAATACTACAGCTTAATCACGGAGGTCAGCAGTTGGATGAAGCCACAGGTTATATTACAAGGTCTCTTGAAAGCACGTGTACACACACACACACACACACACACACACACATACATACATATATAGCACTAAACTAAAGATCGTAGGGTAAAAGCCATAATAGAGGTCTTTTGATGATCTTCATAGCGAGGAAAGGCGTCAAGCTAACATGTTGCTTTATTTACTCTGCTGTGTTCTTCACTAACAGCGAAATGGTGACTAGCCAGCTAGCATTTATATAAACTCGATTTGTCATGATTGAGACTTGTTTGATGCCTTACAGCTCTTTGTGACAGTAGACGTGCCTCGTACTTCGGCTTCATAGGACGTGAGGTGAAGAGGTCAAAAATAAATCAGGGAATTGTTAGAAAACCATGAACGGGTTTGTAACGGTATATAAAACTTACCATATACGCGCATCCATCCTTGCTGCTGGCAAAAGGAGTCCATCAGAATGCTGTCAAGCACCGGCTCTACAGAGAACGAGACTCCCTGAACGGACTCCACATCTCCGGTCGTCGAGTCTGTCTCCATGCCGGATACACCCCCCCGGTAAATTCCCGACAGAGACTCCATCCACGGGACAAGCTGGTTTTAAAACCTTTTAACTGCAATGAGCCAACGCAGACTTAACTAACGTCAGCAACGGTCGGGGTTTGTTTACCTTGGAGAAGTAACGTAGCTAGCTAGGCTATATGTGACCATCCGGTTAAGGCAGCACGGATATGTAACATGAAAAACGCGATTTTGTTACTGTATGTAATTAACAAACCAGCCCAGGAAGTAGCTCTCACTGTGTCCGAACGGTAACTAGAAGTTTCTCATCGTTTTCATCTTCTTAGTTTTGTATGGACTCAATGAAAGAAGAAAGAAAAGGCACGCTTTGTAGAGGCTACATTGGAACTGGTACTGAACCAAATTAATAATTATTCATTTAGTTTTGAAATAACATGGTTTTCACACGGTTTCATTCGATCTTAGATGTACTCAGATGCAACGCCCACAATTCACAAGTTAAAAGTCAAAAGTTTTTCTACCAAAGTTTTCCACTCCGGTTGTCGGATAGTGATGAGCTGAAAGCTCTCCTGCTGCTACTCATAAATCAGCACTTTCCTCAGCAGCGCGAAGCCGCACAGCAGGTTTTCTTCCTCGCCTTCGACGACACGCCGTTTTCTGTCCATTTAGTTATTCTGAGACCTTCGAGGTGTACACTTGCATTTTTGAAGTCGCGACTTTGTCTGAAGTTACTCTTGCTTATTCACGTCACTTCAGCTGTTGGTGTGTTTACGGCAGCCTGCTCTCCCAGCTGGATCACATGGCACTGCTCGGGATTCAGGGACGAGTAGAGGAGATCAGATCAGATCGATCAACACGGACATGGATTAGGGCCAGGCACTGAGCGTTCATTAAGTCTTTCTTCATACTTTTGTTATAAAAAACAGGGGCATTTGCTAAATGGGCAAATCGGGTTATTTTGACTTATAAAATTTTTATTACAAGAGCTTTTTTTTTTTTTTTTTTTTTTTACAAAGCTGTGTGTTAGTGAACTCCTGAGACACCTGCTGGCTAAAAGTAATTTATAAAGTTGGAGACTTATCTTTGGGTACAGTTTGTCTTTGCGATCAAAATGATAACGAGGTTGTTCTAGTGTGGAGAGATTTACTTTTCAGTTTGGATACAAAGGAAGCAGATTTCTCACAGAACAGCTGAGTCAGCGGTAAAGCTCGCTTGCGTGAAAGCACTTTGTCGCCATCTTGTGCTAATTGAGTTTTCCTACATACGGAAACTGCCGTGTATTATTGATGGATGCGGAAGCTCAACGGTGCAAAATTAACTATTTAAAAAGTTATTGAAATGTAAATACACACGCCGTGTAATATTTGAATATACGCAAATACAGTTACGTGCTTGCTAATTTGTGTGGTGTTGTTAACCCTTGTATAAGAACGTAGAGTGAATTTAGGTGTATTGGAGCATCAAATTGGGACAGTTAAAAGATAGTAGCATTTATTTTCCGGCAGGATAAGTCATAGTAAAAACTTTAGTTACCCTTTCAGTGGAAATGCCTGATAGGAAGAACATGACTTGGTGAGACATAACATATGCATAATAACAAGATGCTTGATGTCGTCCACATCATGCAGGAAGCTGACCCCAAAAATATTGGGGAAGGAAAAATGAAATGGTTTGGCTAGGTTTTTTCCCCTGAATTAAGTTACACAAATGGTCATGACTAATATATTCCACATATTTATGATGCATATGTACAAAACATGAAATATTGTAAAATAAGCATAAAAAGGTAGGTCCAGTTATGTATGTATGTTTATAATTGAATCATTTTCATGATGTCCCAGATGGTTTGGTAATTTGGGATGGTCAGGTTTAGGATAATTTAGCATGAATGGATGCATGAAACTCTACAACTATGTCTAAAAGATGCAGTGATTCATTTTATGTGAATTAATGGTGTCTTTAAATGAAACATCTTAATAAGCAAGGGAGTAAAATAAACTAAGAAATATAGACCTTTATTAGTTCTATATTTATTAAATATAAAACTCTTATTAGTATGCAGAGGTTTTACTTAGTGCACTGCCTTCATATCATTATAGATTGATAATAATGTTTATTTTATATAAATCATGCATAATGCTGCCACTACAAGAAATAAATTAGAAAAGGTTACTTACCTTTTAGTGGTGGTTATCTACTTAATCCTTTCCTACTGAGTTTTTGAAAACATTGATTACACTGCACAACAATGTTTTTGAAAAGTCTTGCTTCCTGAAAAGGTGTTGCTGATTGTGACCGGTACCTACTGGGTGTGCACAAATATAGTTTTGGTTTTACTGCATCACGTAGGAACTCCGAGAAATAGACATTTTACTTATTGTTTACTGACAATAACGTATTTAATCACGTTTATGTTTCGCATAAGCTATTAAATTCAACAGAATTAAAAGTGTTTTGCTCCTGATTTTCTTTTGTATTCA
>JAQQZR010000001.1:19337330-19350545 GCA_030068235.1 Notoglanidium macrostoma | reverse complement strand
GCTTCTGGAAGAATGGTCAAAAATTCCCATAAACACACTCCTAAACCTTGTGGAGAGCTTGCCCAGAAGAGTTGAAGTTATAGCTGCAAAGGGTGGGCCGACGTCTTATTAAACCCTACGGATTAAGAATGGTATGTCACTTAAGTTCATATGCGTGTAAGGTGAGTGAATACTTTTGGCAATATAGTGTATATCCATCCATTATCTATACCGCTTTATCCATCTGGGTCGCGGGGAAGCTGTAGCCAATTCCAGCAGCTTCGGGCGAGAGGCAGGGTACACCCTGGGTGGGTCGTCAATACACCACAGGGCCAACACAGACAAACAACCTCACACACTCGCATTCACACCTATGGGCAATTTAGAGTTGCCAGTTGACCTAATCTGCATGTCTTTGGAGTGTGGGAGGAAACCGGAGCACCCGGAGGAAACCCACACATGCACGGGGAGAGCATGCAAACTCCGCACAGAAAGGCACCCTGGGTGACTAGGGGATCGAACCCAGGACCTTCTTGCAGTGAGGCGACAGTGCTAACCACTGCACCACCAGGCCACCCTATAGTGTATGTGTGTGTATATATATATATATATCCTTTTAAAATCTCTACACAAGCTCCATCAAAATGTGCACGGTAATCGGAACATTAAAAGAAGAGCTCAAGCGCATTTCCCTCTTTCAGCAGGAAATTGTCTGTCAGTCGCAGAGGCTGTTGGAGATGTTACAAAGTTTCTTTTGGTTACCAACATTACCAACAGATATTAATATAAGAATGTGTTTGTTAGTGCACCTGGGGCTTGCTCATTCCAGCACAGTCCCCCTTCCCTGAATCAGGTGGTCTCTGGAGAGTGGGTGATATGAGGAGAATGCTAATATAGAGAGAGCAGGAGAGAAATAAGCAGCTGAGGTAGTAATATGTGACTGGAAACTCAATAAAGACCTCTCTCACTATGGCTGCCTTTGGTTCACACACACCCATGCTCTCTCACTCTGTTCCATGGCAGCCAAACCAGGCTGTGATTAGTTGCTGGTTTGGGTTACTTTGGGAGATGAACACAGAGATCACTTGAGAAGCTAAAAGTGGATGGCATTTTTGTTCCTGGTGGACAAAGACTCTATGGGATTTGCACATCAATCACCAAGATGTTCTTAACCACTTAAAAGCAAAGAATCATAGATCTTATGCCAGTTAATTGTTTGCTGGTTATCTTTAGCCACAAAGATGAGAAATAATGGATATGTCAGTCAGCAGATGGACTGACTCATAATGAATTGCATTTTGCTGGTGCAGCATAAACATGTAATGGATGTCTTTATCACAAATATTAACCAAAATTTAAAATGTATGTAAGCTTTCTGTTGGCTGGCCTTGAGTTTACGCTTCTTCAAACTTATAAGGGATTTCTATGAGGGATGCAAACTTTTCCACCCAGCTGTACAAATAACAGAAACAAAATGCTTGTTGAAAACAGAGTCCATAAAATACATTTTTAAGTAGGGACCTGGCCAGCAGCAAGGGCCAAGATATTTAATTTAAAATATTTACTAGAAAATGAGCAGAGAAATAAAGGTATAAATTTCCAGCTTATGTTTGTCTGCATAGATGTTTTGTAAATGTTTTCTTCATAACCAGTACTTTACTGTAGTAAATAGTTTGATTACCCATGCTCTGTGCTCCCATAAAAACATTTATCCACAAGCTCATTCAAAAAAATTTCCACTTTCTATACACTGCATATATGAACTAACCTTAAAAGCAATAAATGTACAGTACACATATGGCCCTTCTCTTTTTTCCTGCTTATTTAAATACTGTTTGAAATACTTGTTTCTTTCATTCACCTCTTCTTCCATTTGCCCCTTTCTTCTTTCTATACTTCTTTCTATAATAATCCCAATAATAACTTATTCAAAACTCACATTTTAGACATTCCCTCTCATACACGGAAAACCATTAGAGAAAAAGGATGGAAAGCATGGCTAAAGTTGGCTAATTCCCCTAAATCTACACATTTTCCGAGTATGGGCTTAAGTATTACGTCAGACAGATGTAGGTGGTAACACTATTTTTTCAGCACGTTATAGTAGGAACATGATGATAAATTTTGAAATCTTCAATTGTTCCATTTTAACAACTTGGAACACTATAGAAACTGACTCTCACTTGGCCATAGCTTGGAAATCAAAGGTCACTGGAAATAAGCTGAAAGGGAAGTGACACACAAAGAGAATGTTTTTGGCAGCTATCCAGCCTGTCCTGTAAGCTATCTGTGGCTCACTGGTGATTCCCAATATTGTGTTTGGCTCTGTCTACACAGGGTTCATGTTATTCCACTGGACAAGGTCAACTGTGCAATGAGGCAGTAAGCACCCATTAATAAACCTTTCCAAGTGTAGTTTTTAATCTGTCAATTTCCATTTCAAATGTCATGAACCTTGGTTTCATATTACTACTTGCTTTTGTTTCTCAGGATTACCTACTTTTTGTACTGTAAGGCTTGATTCCAAAAAGACTAAAGTGTGATGCTAGACTGGTACTTGGACTTTTATCCAGAGAAATAAATAAATACATAATGAATAAAAAATTCCAACATAAAGATGAGCAACTGAGGGGTTAAACTCCTTGGCAAAGGACCCAACAGTGGCTCTTTGGTAGTACTATCATGTCAACTCACCTGCACAGTTTTGAAGAATTTGATATTATGATATTATGATATAATGTCAACAAAGGTAAACATGGCATTATTTTTACTACCCTTAAGGTAATCAACATAACACTTTACAGTTTAATGAAGAATAGATTCATTCCTGACCTTCCTGACGAGGAAGATATCATTTTTATGTTTATTTAAACATGCATTCAAATGTCAAGTAAGAACCTTATATGAACTGAGGCAACTGAGGTAAAGAAACCAGGAAGTTGAAAACTTTCCTTCCTCTGTTCATCTTTCCATCTCTCTATAATGAGAAACTCAATAAACTTGATTCTCTTTCTAACTGTTGGCCAAATTCTTCACAGGGGTAGAGAGTAAATTTTGGGTGACTTTTATGTGCTAGACAGAACAATGCTTTCTAAGAAACTAATTGGCTCACATGTACTTTAATTCCATTAAATTACATCTTATAAGCTAATAACAATCCTTTGGAAATTCTATATGGCTGAATGACAGACAAAATTATCTTCCCAACAATAGGGAGAAGTACTCATATAGGAATCACTGAGCTTCTCTGTGGGAACATACACAGTGTTGCTACAGGCAGAAAAGGGAAATTACGAACTACATAATTTTACCATAGCATTTGTCAGCAGACTAACATGTATGACGCAGTTTAAGGAAGAGGGAAATGTGTTGCTGACAGCACACAATGCAAATTATGACTGGCAACCTCCTACTTGCAACAAAGGGAGCATGCAACGTAGTAATTGTGTGCTACAGGTATATCTATGAATAGGAAAAAAGACAGTAAAATCCCCAAGTGCTGATTTATGTGTCTATTTGAAAGTGAGTAATGTGTTTTTAAGGGTTTTCAGAACAGGGGAGGTTGTGCTGAAACAGGCCTATGGGCAGCCCTGCCTTAATAGAGGAACCCAGCTGGTGGCCATCTTAAATTCCAAAGCTGAAGCCTCACAACAAGAGCACATCTGTTCTGTCTACTTAAACACCAGCCAGGCCAAGAGAAAGGATCTCCTTTCTTTTCTTGGGATATGTTGTAAGTGCTTCCCTCCCTTGATTACATTGTCAATACCTCAGTGGGTCTTCAAAAGTGAAACCTCCCACTCTTCTGACTGTGCTGTTTAAAAAAAATACCCAGGGAATAAACCCTACAAACAACTCCCACATCTTCCAGGGAATAAGAGCACATGTTAGCACAATGCCCTTGTAAGGCTTGTTGCAAATAAGATGGATTTTGTTAAGATCATTATGATAATTGAAATATGCCAATTCTTATTCTTTGAATTAGATTGATGTTGTCCAGATATATATAGATATAGATATAGATATAGATATAGATATAGATATAGATATACTGTAGTCATTGGTAATTGCCTCCTAATGTGTAAAAGTGTTTGTACACAATACTGGCAATGCAAGACAATGCAGAATAATATTCATGACTGTTCTACAAATTAGTGTATCTATAACTGTAAAGGCTAAAGCTGTAAGATTTCTGGTGATGAATTAGAAGCATTTGCCTGCTTTTGATATTTTCCTATTAATTATATTTGAGAGATGTTAAACATCTTTAAACATGTTTGAAGATATATGAGAGGCAGGTTAGTATGTCTGTTTTTCAGGATACTGGAAGTATCAGGAGGAAACAGTGTGGGAATTCCCCTTTTCTAAAGCTCTGGAATGTGCCCCAGTCTTGACGTATTGCTAGATTTTATGAAAGGCGAAGACTGAGAAAGAGAGAAAAGGGTTGGACCATGTTTCTGGGTCCAGCATTTTACATATTATATTAATACTTAATACATTAATATACATGTAATATTAACACTTAATATATATATATATATATTTACCTCTCTGCCTCAGAACTTGCTTGTCTGCTTCTTCAATGTTTTTCAAATTATGCATTATGGTAGTTCTTTTATGCAATATGATTTCCGTGTGGATATGAGACATTTCCATTGCAAATGACCAATAAATCAATAGATGTACAAATAATAATGTAAAGATTAGGAAAAGACTTAACATCTATCAGAATGTGTTTACTAATAACATATTTTACTATAGCAGATTCAGCAGCCACACTCCCAAGGGAAAAAAGGTTAAATCAACACAAATGGTTATTCCTTTTATGAAGCTAAGAACCCTTAAGAAGCCTGGTAACATTTTAGTTGGATAGTCCAATCCACACATTACGTACAGTCAACAGCCATCTATAGACTACAGACTGTCAACATACTGTCTGGTGAAAAAATCAACAAGCTTACTAACTGATTGTAAACAATCTGTTTCTTGATGTTTTGTAGATAATCTGGACATACTCTGCAGAGCATCAACTTCGCATTGACATGTTGAGAATAAGTTGGTAGGTTGTTCATGGCAGTATACTTTATAAAAGGTTTGTAATGTGTCTACATTGGACTGTCCAAATCATGTTACCAGAGTCTTCTTCTAACCAAAAAGCATGTCTGTGTTTTAACATAAGCATACACACACACACAGACACGCACACACACACACACACACATCTGAACCTAGGATTTGTATCCTAAGTTTGTCTGTCAATTTCATGTCTGAAAACACTATCCTGAAAGTTTAAATATAAATGTATGTCAGGGAACAAGGTATAGGTAAAGGTACGAGAGAGTGAGTTTGTTTTAATGGCACTGTCTTATGCAACACAGCCAAGGGTGTTAAATGAAATTTAATTAAATGAATTTAAAAAGAATGCTGAGAACTTTGCATGCAAACTTTGTGAGATGTTAAATAATCATTGTTGTTGGTGCCAGACAGGTTGGTTAGAATAATTCATAAAATGCTAATCTCCTGAGATTTTCACACAAAAGTGTCTCCGTGTTTGCACAAAATGGTGCGAAACACAAAAAACAGCAGTTTTGCATGAAGAAACACCTTGTTGATAAAAGGTGAGAGGATAATGGCCAGACAGAATCAAACTAACAGGAACAACTATGCTAACTCAAATAACTACTTATTAAAACGATAATGAATGGAAAAGAATCTCAAAATGCACAACATGTTGAACCTTACATGTCCACAATCAGACAATCAATGACACCTTGTCTGGAATATTGATCCAATCATTGTGCTGGTTGCACAAGCACTTCCATGTTCCTCGTTCAATACTGCTCGATTGTTTCTGGTCTAGCAATGGTGATGTTCTACACACATTGTCTACAAAAGCTTCCAAAGCTGAACATTTGCAGGACAACTAAAGTCCCAAGCAGCAAATTAGACAAAGGATATGCTGCACATATGTACACAACTTTGAAGATAAGAAAACAACTATTAACTGACTGACTAACTAATGTTAAATGCTAGCTTTCATTGTACAAGTTCGCCACATATTTGTTGTAAAATTTCAGATTAAATAACCTATCTGTCTGATGTTAGGTGCAATGTACTTTACCTGGTGTTAATTCTCTACAACATTATAGCATGTTTACTTAACCAGAGGTTTATATCAGACTTAGCCAATATTGGTGTTTTGGGCTAACTAATGGGCAGATCTCCATGAGAGGCTTGTGCTGCATGTCAATGAAGAACAGTGAGACACCTCACAGTTTAAATGCAGGCAGGAAGCAGTGCCATTTTGTTCATCACACTTCAGTGGGGTTCAGTTCAGTAGAGCATTAGATAACTTTATTCCTAAAGGCCCAGCAACTTGAAAGATTTCCATGCCTCTCTGCTTTAACACACCAAATTGGATTTGCTCTGTTCTCTCCCACACACTTCGCTGAGGTATTTTAATGGTATAGCCATGCCATTTAAAAAGGTGGTACACCACCCTTAACAAGCCTGTGTTTACCATCAAGAGCTGTTTTTTCTATGAGCTGATCAGTGGCAAAATGTCTGCTGCAGACTTTGTGAGTGTGAGAGATGGTGAAGTTATCCCAGTGTATGTTTACCACCCATTGTCTTCTCAGGGCAGGATGGATTGGAAATCTATGGGAACTTAGTATGCCATTAAATTTGGATGATGCCAAACAAACTGGGATATAACAATGCTTTAAGTACTTCCTCTCCTGTTTTTGATAATGTTCCATCTTGAATTTTTTTTGTGTACACTCATGATGAAATAGTCTAAACATTAAAGCTATCAAGAGCTCTTTAGCTAGCTAGCTCAAAATAGACTGAATAGACTGAAAATGACAGACCAGCATGGATTGGAATTGGATATATGTCTTAAAGCCTAGTACATGTAGAGAACTGTCACCCTGAAGATTATGTTGCTCTTTCAAGAAAGCTCAAGTTTCTTTCAAGTTAAACCACATTTCTATAGCATACCTTGAACAAAGGTATGAATTCTTTCTTTGCATTTCTCTGCATCCCTCCAACACACACAAGTGAGAAGTGAGAGCACACATACCCAGAGCAGTGGGCAAATACATGCTTCAGCACATGGGCAGCAATTGGGGGTTAGGTGCCTTGCTCAAGGGCACTTCAGCAATGGATGCAGAGGGAAGGGAAAGTGCTGTTCATTCACTCTCCCCACCTACATGAACCGGTGACCTTTCAGTCCTAAACATGCTTCTCTATCTTTAGGCCATGGCTGCCCATAAGCTTTTAAGCTAGTCTGATTTCCTGCACAATGTACTAATGAATTATGGTGCCAAGGAAACTTAATCTTTACTGTTGATTATACTGTACATGGATGAGTTAATTCAGACCATGTTATAAATGCCCCTTTGGCACCCAAACAAAGGCTTTTTATAAACAAATGTGGTGTTCATTATGTGGATGTAAATTCACTCCTCTCCGTATCTTACACACATTTTACTGGCTTCCCATGGTCCACAAAGCCCTGCTTATCTGACTCAACCCAAATTCCAGACCTGCTGCCCAGACGAAATCAGTGTCACACCATGTTGCCATCCACCCCCACAGTCCCGCTTTTGTAAGGAAACCCCCAGATATCTCATACCTGATTTAGCCCTTGAGGTCTGTGCTTGTCTGGGAATGTGGAGGCTAATAATGAAAACTAGAACAGTTACATCAGTCTACACTGAAGCTGTCAACCATCTAAAGTTCCTACGAAGGACGATTGTGTCTGCCAAAGATGCCTGGAAATGGCTGTGATCTAAATAGTGACACTAGACAGTAAATGTATCTATTTATAAATTTGCTGTATTTGGCAAGCTAAAGTATATGGCGTAGGTGGACCAGGCAAAACAAAACATAGATGGTGTATGGAGAGGCTAATTGTAGCTAATTTGCCTAGGAAATGCAATTTCTGTGAAAGACATACAGTGATGACTTGGATCTCACTGCCAATACGTCACCCAGCAGTGACTCTCTCCCAGCTTACCACAAAGATTTTTCAGGAGTGTGGGAGCTGCCATAAGGAAATGGAGGAGACTGAAATAAAAAACAGACATTCTTTCAACCCCCTTTCCTTTTTCATTATATCTCTCAATGCATGATATACCTATCTGCTTTTACACTGCCACTTGTGTTGAGAAAAAAAGAGCTGTAAGAAATAAAACTCAGTTAAGAGTTTCAAATCTTAAAAATATTAATGAATGAAGTTGAAGTTCCACAACCATAATTCAGTGTTTCAGTTGCTCAGCCTCTTTATCTAATGCTTGTATTACTGAGTATTACAATAAAGAGTTACTTAAGTTAACTGCTGATATATTTATAATAGACATATTTAAAGGTGTTTCAGTGCTGTGGAAAAGCAGAAGAGAATCATAATTTAAGGTGTTCAAATTACTTTACAAAGACTTGAATTACATTCATCCCAATATTATTAATAGCGCCATCTTGACACCTGAAGGCTCCCTGTATGTGCATAAACAATAGACAGTGTGCAAATTTACCTACACAACACAGTAATTATCAGTAAAAATATGTTTAGCTCATCTAAGATTTTTTGCCCCAGTAAAAAAGTAAAACCGAACTTGCCATGGCCCCAAATGTTATATCAGTTTCTGACAACTGACATAAACCCACATTAACATTTATAAAGACTTATTCTCTTATTCTCTTGTAGTAGCTAATACTATCATATAGTAGCTCTCTCACGAAGTCAAGTGATGTAAGAGCTTCATGCCAGCTGACTTTGAAGCTCAATGCACTTCTGGTATGGTAATGATATAGTGATGTGATATGTCAAACATTTGCATAAGTCTATCATTGCCATATTATAACCCTAAATGATTCTAATCATGTGATTCTGGCATAGCAGGACTACACATAAAACCATATATAGTCATAAAGTCTGTTTTCATCTTATACGTACATAGTGTAAAAACAAACCTATATCAACAGAAATTAACATAACATGACACAAAGTAGGTGTTATATTGGCTTGATGTAAAAATTTACAAAAAACTTTATGACAACTACTACCTAAAACTGAATTGTTAAAGGGGTGAAAAAAATGGTTTGTAGCCTACTTTTAAAACTTTAAACACAATTAAGAGATAAAAAAGAAGTGAATCAGCTGAGCTCGTGCACAGTGTGATTGCTAACCGCACCCAGGCACCGAGCTCAAACACCATCCCATGCATTTTTCACTTGAGAATTTTCATTCATTTGAGAATATTAGGGTTAATAACGGGTCTGGCTCTCCTCACACTGGACATTTCCTCCTGTAATGTCAGCTGCTTCTGTAAAAATCTTCTTATGTATGCAGTGTGATTCACTGAAAAATCGCTACGAGAACATTAAAAGCTTAATGAAACTTTATGGCATGTGAGAGGGCTGTGCGTCACCGTGCCCAAAATAATCCATTATGTAAAAATAGACTCCATCTGCCTAAGTGCCTAAGTGTAAGTTTCTTCAACACAGAAATTTACATCATGATGATGTAAGCGCCCCTGGGAGCGGAACGTCGGCGCAGACCAGCAGAGGAGAGGGGGTAATCATGCCCGGGGGCAGTACGAGGAAATCGAACCTTGCGTGAGTACACCATAATATGAACATTTTCTGTGTCTGAGGAATGCACTTTTGAGCGATTATGTTAAACGTAATGTTTTTTTTAATTGTGATTGACATGTCTGTGACACAATAAGTAAAATACTATATACACTGTTAATACTGTAGCATTTTACTATAACCTCATAAGTAACTTATAAGTTAATTACTCATGGTTCATGTCATAAGTGAGCTGTAATACTGTACGTGAGCTCAAATCATGCTTTGTGGCTAGACATGCACAGACATGTTTGTCAGTAAAATTAAATTGCAAGAGGAGGAACATCCAACCACAAATTAGACAACAAAAGCTCCAAAGCAGGAAATGTACCGTAAGTACAACAAGGAATATATAATATTTCAATATACATGCATGGATAGTGACAAGGCAAAACAAATTCCAAAAATTTGTGGTATGTTTGAAGCAGCTTTCTGATGAAAATATTCTTAAAAAGACTTCCTGGCCATAAAACAAAACTAGGCGAGGTTATGTAGATTAAAAGTGCAAGAGAAACTTTAAATGAGTGAAACAAACTTTTTCAACAAGCCAAAGGTTCACTTAATATTAACCTGCTTAACACCTCCAGGGGCACTTGAGGCAAATAATTTAGATAGAAGGGAATAAGCTGACAAAAAAGGCTGAGAACTCCTGTCTCCTGTCATTTGTTTGTGGCCTGTCCCAAACAAAAGAGGACCATTCTGAAATAAACATGGTGATATCTTCATGGATCCAAAATTGTGGTCCTACTTCACATTGTGAGAAAGGTGAAAAGATGACCATTGTCACAGTCTTATGAAAAAAGTAGCCTGGGACAAAATTGTGACAATGTCAGAAATTTAGAATGACCACCTCACAATGACTACTAACCAACCAACAGAAATGCAACATAAAATGAAGCACTCAACACTGGCACCAGACCAAAATGTAATAGTCTTGCTTAGCTTCATTGTTTACCACTATAGCAGTGCAGCTTGATGACGCACGCTGATAATATTTTATTCTTGTATATTGACCTGTGTTATAGCGTACAATTCAGTAGGTATTAACCTACAGTCTACATACATCAAAGATCTAGCTTACAAGTTTACTGTTTACTTGTATAGTTGGGGAAAAGTGAAGTTATGTTTACTTTTTCATTAGCACTTTTAAAGCACAATTAAGAAAAGTTTAATTGTACTCACTAATAATATTATTAAGAAATTTATTTCTGAGTATACTTAATATTTAAGTCTACTTATATTAAGGCAACATTAAATTAGATCATTATGTAAGCAATTTTCAGTCCTCTGTTTATGTCTTAGAGGAAAGTGATTTAAATGCCTGTTAAATCTCTTCTTCAGAGATATGCCTTGACTTGCTAATGTTATTGTGTAATTTTTTTTGTATCCTGTTGACCCTTGAGATAGAGCTGCACCTATAAAGTCACAGTATACTGGAGTAAATGAGTGTATATTGCACCTGTGATTTTGCTGAGATAGCAATACCCTTGAAAAAAGATAATTACTAACTGAATTTAGCAAGATTTATCTGTGTTAAGTTTCTGGAGAAGTAGCAGTTAACTAGAGGAGGCTCTCCATCTGGATATAGATATATTTACATCTGTTGCCTTAACTCAAGATGTTGAAATGACAGAGAGAATCTAAGGCTTCATTGTTGATTCTTGCTTCAGTGAAGTACTTTTAGTGTGGCTTAATCATGTATTAGCTTTGTGACATCCCAAATGATGTATCACTTCAAATTAAGGCTGGAATGGAAAAGTTACAGCAAAATTAGCATACAAATCAATAACATAAAACATATTTAGCCTCTTATATATGACTATAGATAGGTTGATGCTACCTAGCTCCTGCATATATCTGTGAATTATTCACTTCACCCTGCATGGGACAGCTTGATTTACAACCCTACTTCTGTCTTTCCAGTTGTTTTGGGCTTGAACATGACTGAACTTATACCATTTCTTCCCTGCCTGCAGTGGAAACAAATTACTTCATTTGACAACATTTGACAGCAATGGATCACTGCATAATCAAACTACCTCTTCTGAAAACAGCCCCTATATTTTTTTCTATATGTTCACCCAAAGTGAGAACCCACGAGAGGAGAGCCATATTTGTTGATCCCAAGGATAGGATTTATGGTAGTCTGGTGGGTAAAAAGTAAAAAGAACATGCCATGGTGGTTGGCCAGGTGCTGTAGTAGTACTGAATGAATGATTGACTGGGTTGCAGTGGATTGAGCATGCCTATCCTTTGAGCATTTCATATAATAATTTCTAGACTTATCCTTCTGAAAGGCAAAAGTAGGCTCCGATTATGGCTCATTGGTGCTAGGCAACTTCTAGAAATGACAGGGGTCTTCCAGGGAAAGAACTTTTTTTTAGCACCAAACTTACTCTTTGCCATGACATGAATATTTCATTAGGTGATTTTGCAGCTATGGATATTCATTGTACTCTAGATGAAAAGGGTTATAGTTTTGTGAAATAGGTCCAGAAAAAAAATCTAAGTGATTATAAGTAACCTAAGATGATCTAAATAAATACAGCAACTTCATGTCTTAAAGTAATAAAGCAAAGCAACTTCATGTCTTAACGTAGGACTGTCATTTCTCTTTACTTAGTTGAGTGGTTCTTGACATAATATGGATTACTAAAGTTGTTGAATAGGGCTATTTACTGTATACCAAAACTACCTAGACACAGTACAACTGAAGGTCTCAAATACATTAAGAAGGAAGAAATTTCAGTAATTATCTTTCAAAGGCACACCTGTTAACTGAAGAGCATTCCTGGTGACTACCTCACAAATCCTGCTTAAGATAATGTCAATTAGTGTGCAAAGCTGTCAACAAGGAAAACAGTAGCTACTTTAAAGAATCGGAAATATTACATTTTTTGTTTGTTTACATAGTTTTGATATCTTCAGTATTGTTCTATAATGTAGAAGAGTCAAAGTAAAGAAAAACCTATAAATGAGTAGATTGAATTGTACTATTGATTTGTACCCCATAATTATATATAAAAATGAGTAAAAAATAATAAAACTTTATTTATTGAGATCTTATGCAAAAGAAATTGTATGACATGTGTTTTATAAGAGTTCCATGAAAATTTTGAATTTTGTTGAATTCTTGTTTGCTTTCTAAGGATTCATAATCCAGCTCATAGCAAGGAGGCATTCATTTTGGCATCATTTTCTGTGTGCAAAAAAAACTGATTACAAAAGACTATCACAGAACTGAACAAACAGCTCTCTCAAGGATTCATTTATGGTGGACTCTACACTTTCCTTCTTTTACTCAAAAAAGCAAACAGCAAGGTGACTGCACAGTAAACAGGCTGTGTGTTCTGTATTGTGTGGGTGTGAATAGGGGGAAGACCACAGAATTAACTAGAATTATTCTGTGCTGGTGACATTCAGAGTAACTCACTGAGAAAGTGGGATTTCCCCCATAAAATGGCATATAGCAAGAACATTAGTACATACAGTATTTATATAATTATTGTACCAGTAGTGTATTGTGTTTTTGTGTATTGTGACATTATCCATTAAACTGGAAACTTGAAACAGTTTTAATAAATAAGAAGAACAGGTTGTGGTCTT
>JAQQZR010000001.1:19314802-19326547 GCA_030068235.1 Notoglanidium macrostoma | reverse complement strand
CGAGGTCGGGTTAGTTCACTGTACTCCTTATCGTGCTCAGCTCAAAACAACTCAGCCTGTGTTTCTCAAACAGTACCTGTTCTCTCCAGAGAAGGAAGGTGGAATTTCAGAGGTAATTTGTTCATTGAAGGAGCAGAGGGTTATAATAACCCATAGTTTTACACAAGATTTGAGACGCATTAATGATCTTGTGATTCCAGTAGCACCTGTTGCTCCTGATGTTTCATCAATTTTTACTGCTATTCCTGCACATCACTCATTTTTCACTGTCGTAGATCTTGGCTCTGCTTTCTTCAACATTCCAGTGCATGAGGAGACAGACATTATTTGCATTCACCTTTAAAAGGAGGCAATACACACTCATTTCTCTCAAATGCACTCTCTTCGCTGATCAAGTTGTAACTGTATACACTGATTCCAGATATGCTTTTGGCGTAGCACTTGATTTTGGGGCGATTTGGCATTCCCGGGGCTTCCGCTCTGCTGATGGTAAGCCAATTTCTAACTCTACGTTGGTCTCTGATTTATTACAAGCTTGTACTCTTCCCAAGCACCTGGCAATAGTAAAGGTTAAAGGTCATGATACGGGTCACTCTGACCAGGTCAAGGGTAACACATTGGCTGATGAGGTAGCCAAATATGCAGCCAGAACTGGTTCACCTTGCCCTTTTGCTGATGATTCACGGTGTTTCTCATTGTTCTCTCATGTCTCTTGTTCCTAGTGATATAGATGTGAAGTTTTTACAGACTCGGGCAACAGATGCTGATCTTTCATTCTGGGCGACGCAGAACTGTTCTCCAAGTTCGAATTTCCTTATTTGATACTCACAAGTCCGCCTAACTCTACCTAAGTCAGTTTTACCATTTCTTGTGAGACATTTTCATGGTATTTCACATGTCTCACAAATAGGGGTAAAGCGAAATATTGATAGTTTTTGTATATCTGACGTGCGCAAGACGGTAAGACTCTTGCTGGACTCATGTCTTATCTGTGCAAGGTCTAATTGCACACAACAGGCGACAAAACATGATGCATTGGTTCCTCCACAGTTTCCCTTTCAGTATTTACAGATCGATTTCACTCACATACCTGGAAAGGGACCACTGAAATACATGTTGGTTATAGTGGACAGGTTTTCTAAATGGGTAGAAGCTTTTCCATGTGCTAAAGAAAATGCAAAAACAGTGGTGAAAATTTTGGCTAAAGAAATTATTCCTCGCTACGGAATTCCTTCTGTCATTGATAGTGATCAAGGCACACCTTTTGTGGCAAAAGTAACACAACAGCTCTGTAAGTATTTGAGCATTGATTGGAAGTTTCATATCCCATATCACCCGCAGTCTTCAGGGGTGGCTGGAAAGTATGAACTGAATGTTAAGAGCGTTTGACTAAGGCAATGCTGGAAAGTGGTAAATCATGGGTTGAGCTATTGCTAGCTGTGCTCTGTGAGATCAGAATGACACCTAGTGCCACAACTAAATTATCACCTTTTTAGATTCTTTTAGGAAGGATTCATGCTAGTCAGCTTAAGAAAGCTCCATCAGCTGCAGAGAACTCCAATCAAGAAAGGGCTTCGTACCTACAACGCAGGAGACAGGGGAATCAGCTGCTATCAAGCCAGCTATGTAGGGAGCCCAACGCTGGAGAACGCTCTTCGTCACACACGCACACACACGCATTCATGAATCATCTGATAACCGTTGATTGATTTGTTTTAATTTAAATTTGTTGTACCTTTATTCCCGATAACGATGCTACCCATTGTAATATTACCTTGGCCCTAGAATGAATGCGTTAAGTAAATTTGCAACTTAAAATGGATGAACAGGGGGGAGAAAATTGGGGTTTGTTTTATTCACTCTTTGGATGGTTTGCTCCTTACATGTCTATTATTGCTCCTATCATTGTGATTTTCCTTTTGACTATTTGTTGTGTTTCAGTTCTTATTCCATGTTTGCAATCACTTATCGCTCAACGAATGAAATCTATAGTGAATCCTACTTTTCCTGTTGTACTAGTGTCAAAGGAGCAAGATTTTATGTTCTAGTATTTGTTCTTTTAGAACAAAAGGGGGCATTGTTAGGTTGAAAATCTTGTCTTATGTTAGCTGTTTCCTTTCTGTGTCTGTCCTGTCCTTTGATCGTGTAATCCTGCTGCCTGGGATTGTCACCTTGGCTTTCCCGGCTAAGGTTTTATGATGTCCTGTGGTAATTTAGGTCTTTATGACACGACCAGGCTAGGTTAGCTATCGTAAAGAACATGATACTGTCCTTGTTTCATCTCTGTGTTACTTTTAATGCCGGAAACCTTTTTATGTCATGTTCTGACCAAACAAGGTGTTTGGCGTCTGTGACATCTGTGTTTCCTGTATAAATACTCCTAGACTTTCTTCATTAAATCAGACTGAGTTTAACACGACCCTGTGTCTAAGATCATTCTCCAAGCGCTTGACACACAGAGAGACAGACACGGTTACGGAGTCTGAAAGAGATTGAACCTGAATAGAAACTTAACAGTGTGTGTACGGTGAATGGTCCAGGCATAAGTGTAGTGAGATTCTTTAAGTCGTGCAGGATTACGCTAACAGGATTACATCGATAGAAACTTACAGAATGCGCTTGCTAAAATAAACATGCAAGCATGCGCTGGTTAATAGATGAGAGAAGCTGAAACCTGAGGTATAGAGTGGTTGACAGACTAAAGTGAAACTGAAAAAAAAAGACTATAAAATATTGATTTAAACAGAAATATGTATGTGCTGTCTGTCTCATTAGTAGACCAAATCCATATGATAGAAATGTAAACAAATTTTTTTTGCTAAAAAATTACTGGAAAAAAAAAAACATCACCAATGGATTTTCTAATTGCCAGATGATTGCTGATTGCTATATGAAAAATATTTGTCTTCTTATTGAACAGCCCGACAAAGACGGAACAAAGCTCAACTTGCAACAGCGCAAGGGGGACAATACATGACCTGATAGTCAAAAATCACTTAAAAAAATATCACTAGTGCATTTTCAAAATGCCAGATAGACCTAGTCTATATAGAAAATTTTCATATTGAACAGCCAAATCAAGTTTGACTAGAAAAATTATAAGTCGGGTACAGCCTTAAATCCACGTAAAACATTAGCCATGTGAACAACAGCTCTTAACATTAGCATTAAAAATTAGTATTAAAAACACTGATAAATGGAGAGATGGTGAAGTCCAGACTTTGAATACACGATAGAGGAAATACAATGCAATTTTAATGTGGATTATGGTTTTGTGGTTTGGGGAAGACAAGGAAGAACAAATAAGAGAGATCATTGTTTGCTGGTGCTGTCTAACAAGTTTTAGAACCCAAATTGTGAAAAATGGAGGCCCATATTATTTAGTATGAAAAAGGCAAGGGAGTGTGAATGTAAGTACTTGGAAATATGCTACATGCACCTGATGGCTACTGTATGTTCTAATACACACTTGGAATGAGAAGAGTAAGGGAGGGGCATTCAGGTTGTTGAATCCTTTATAGTGAACCTTTAAAATGCTTTAGAACTGTTATCGTCACCTGTTTATGAATCACAAAGTGAAAATTTCAACTGAGTTATTTTAGTTAAACTCAGCACTGAAACCTGTATATACTAAAGCTGCCCTTTTTATAAAAAATTGCAATTAAATTTAAATGATCTATTTAGTTATGTAACACATAAATGAGTGTATAACTTTGTTACCAGTAGCTACACTGTAAATAATCATATTGCATAAACAACAAAGGACAAATTTGCATTTTTAAGCAAAGAAGCAAATGATTAAGAAAAAAGTTAGAATGTTGACAAATTGTTTCTGCTCGATATAAATTTCTTTCTTCTATAAAGTTTATAATACGCAAGATAAACCTGATGCCAATGGCTTCAACACTGATGCCTCAACAAGTCTAGCCTGTCTTGTTACAAATTTGTGTGCCTGAAATACCCTTCAATATACTATAAACAGGAAAGAAGATATTGAAGAAAAACTATTTCAGACATTTGTCCTTGTTGTGACCTTGACCCTTTTTGGATAAATTTTAAAATCTAATCTAAACTGATTAGTTGGTTACAGTGATAGCTCCATATAAATCCTACAAACACTTGATCTCAAGATACTGCATGAGACATTAACGATAAGTACACACAGATGGATAGGTAACCAGAAAAGTATTTCTTTAACACCTTAATTCTTCCTTAATGACCTCCTAAAGTGGATGACAGTGGAAGAATGGGTTTGCTATTTAATCTTCATGTCACCTGTTATAGTTAGCATTAGGAATGTCTATATGGAGAATGCCAGTGTTATTGTCTTTATTCTTACTCTTTTTACCAATTCGAAACCTAAATGGTCAGGGCATACAGCTGATAGCAACATAGTGAATAAGTTTTATTATGATCAAAGGAACAAAATATTTACCAGATTATTAAGACACTTATCAGGTCAATATCTTCAAAAACAGCAATTCATGTTAACATGTAGATGATGCATTTCTGCTGGGATTCTGAACATTTTGAACTCTGGCTTCTCTGTACTGAAGCTGCAAGCCACAAACACTAAATTGTCCACTGTTAAGTTTTCACCACATCGCTCTCTGTATGCCTGACATCTGATTGTGGTCTGCTAGTTGTCTGAAGACAATTCGGCTGAGACGCCACCTGCGTTTCACTCCACGGGGTCTCGAGGTCATTACACATCTGTTGCGGATACGCACTGGGCAGCTGTCTCGGGGCAATGCAGCAATTTCTTTATCAGCTGCCTCCTGCAAAGAAACAGAGGTGAAGGTCAATAAAAATAAAACTTAACGGAAAAAATTTTTTCCAGTAAGTTTCCAAAACCTAATAAATTTAATTTTATTATTTTTTTTTACATAGTTATTTTAGAACTTTTCAGACGTCTGCTATGTGAATAACAGAAACATGGTGTGGACATTTCAAACTACGCAGGTCCAAATGCTATAGAATCAATGGAGATGAGCTAATGTATTTCTAATTTTTCATCGGATATGACTGTAATAGAAGTAACAGTAATAGGGGATACTCAGATGTATATGCTTAAAAAAAAAAACAACCAACTATTTTTAGTACAGTTGTTGGTTTGGTGTTTTCCTTTCTTTTCTGTGAGTAGACTGCTTTTGAAACTAATTCATGAAATAAATGTAAACTTTTATATTGACTAAAATATTATTTCCAGAGCTTGTACTTTGTTAATATTATGCAGTATCCGCATACAGACAGCTGGAAGATATGAAACACCTTCATGATTTCACCTTCAGCAAGGATGCAGACACACATTTAATAAAAAATCTAAAATGATCAAATGACTGCTGGGCAACAACACAGCAGGGGAGATTACATACACACTATCTGATCACTAACTGATCGATCTAATCCTACTGATTTTGGAAAATGTGTTCTAAGAACAATGCGCTACTAGTGAGGTGAGAATATGAGAATATAAAAAGGGTTGTGTTAAACTCATTTCACCAGGGACAGAATTTAGCAAGTGGAAGAAGCACCATTTGAATCAGATAGCCACCTGTAACTCTTTAGGTAAGAGGGTGTTCTTTCTTATGGCGTTGATCCGCAGTCTTGTGTCTGCATACTCGTATGCCATCTGTCTTCTTTTCACATCTCGTAGCATTCTCCAGTCAACGTAATAACCTCGGACCTGCTCCATGATCCCAAGTGAACTTCTGCATGCCTGAAAATACGAACACAACCAGCAGCACAGTAAGAACATTGAGGGCAGAGCACACAAGATTCAACTAGAAAAATATTTGATGGCTGTGTTACCCATTTGCTGTTGGCACAGTTTTGCTTAAAATAAAATGACTATCATTAGGATTATAAATACAGGTACTATATGTAAGGTGCCCAGTAGCAAGACATGATTACAAAGCTCTGAGGATGTAGGGTGAATGTCACCGAAAGGGGCAGGGTACAGGTTAATCAGAAGCTTCCCCTGGGAATCGCATGACACTCAGTGACATAAGATTCTAACAATTTAAGGATATAAATCTGTCATCAATAAGACAATGTTCCCAAATATTATTAACTTGTGTTTGTGATGTATTCAAGCAACAGACTATGCATTAAAGTGTTGAAATGGTGTTTTAGATTTTTTTTCAAGCATTTTTTTTCAATGTGACAATGTGGAACAGCATGCTTTGGGTAATCTGAGACATTCGTTTACATTCTTTAAATAGGGGAAATATTCATTTAGGGACTTCCTGAAGTTGCATACATTGTCATTTGGTCACATCATATAATTTTATATAACCCTGCTTTGGTGGAGTATAAAACAATAAATAAAGAGATGTAGGATATGGTTTGCAGTGTAGTGGACGCCACCATTCTTGGCAGTCCATTGCTGTTTGGTAACAGGACTGACTATCGAATCCAATGATTGGGAGATCTTCCATCACACAATCCTCACACCTTTTCAGCGGCCTCCCCCTGGTGCACTTCTCGCATTTGAGCTCACCATGTAGCAGTTGCTTTGGGATTCAGTATCATCCATCCCAGACACATGGCCGATTGTGGTCAATTGTGGTCGTGTTCGCATGATACAGCACTTCCACATTCGTCGCATTCTGCCACCACTTGATGTTTAAGATCTGCTAGAGGGGTCTGATGGAACATTTCAAGACAATGGATGTGGCGAGCTAAATTGTTGGATCATATCGGGTCCGAAGAGGGTAAAGATTCCCTAGCAAGTTCTTACTGGCCATGGGCAAGCAGGCTGCGCTCTTGTGCTTGTGTCCCTCAAGGCTAGATTATAGAGTAATCACATGGAGACACAAATCATCATATCTAAGTGAGTGTGGCTGTTAAAGTCAGTGGGCTTATCCATCAGAGACTGACCCTAATTTTTTTTCTCAGGGTTTTCTCCCCTAGATCCGCCGAGTTTAGCAAAAAAACAGAGGCACACATGGAGACGCAACGGACAGTCTTGTAAGGGGCTTATGTCCTTTTTCATAATGTTTAAAAAATTGGTGATATTGAGCTTGGCAAGCATAAAGTTAGGTGATTTAAGATTTTATTAAAGCCTAATACAAGGGTACCAGATTACAAAGTGACCTGTACCAGATGATCAAATTCAGCCAAAATGATTCTTTTTGGCACACAGAAGACTGATAGGGGTGGCATGTCTCTGGGAATGAAATCTAACATTCTTTCTTCTGGTGTGGTTACAAAACTTAAATCATAGGGATTACAGAAAGGCATAATGTGTGATTTAGTGTGTTAGACAGATAGTGGAATAAGTTGCAGAATTCAAAACTGCAAAAATGTCCCAGATTACCCAAATTCACCCAAGATGATGACACAAAGAATGTTCAAATATTCAAAGAAAAAAAGACAAAGTAATTAAATGAACATAGATCAGTCTTGTTGTTAGAATACTGATACAAGCTTCTGAAAATATTTATCTGAAAAGAAATAGTTCCAATATATGATCCAATCCAATTCTAAGCCCCCCTTTGTATGGAGTGTTCGTTATTTCCCCAACCTCAGTCTCTTAAGTTTTCTGGTCTGGACCCTAATTTAGTGAAACCTCAGCTTCAGGGTGAGGACCACAAAGGACAGGTCGCTTGTTGTGAGATGACAGAGCTAACCACTGCACCATTGTACCTAAGGGCACATTAACCAAACTAATATACATGACAGAAATCTGAGTGTATATAATACGAGCACATTTATATATAAAACTTAAACACAAGAGATAAGATAAAGAGCACTAAATACAAATAAAATATAAAATATGGTTTCATCCTAGAGGTGGACAAAAATATCATACAATGATATACAGATATTTTTTTATATATATCTTTTAAAAATATTTCCAAAATACCAAATATGGATACCAAAATATGGATTACAATAGCTTTGGGAATTGTCAGCAAAACAATAGTATAGCATTTAAAATGAAGAAGAAGAAGAAGAAAAAAAAAAACACACAAATAAAAATAAATTAAGACTGAAAAGGAAATAAAAACAAAATTGAGCAAATCCAGGTTCTGCAACTGTTATCAAATAGATAATCAGTGTACCATAATTGCATTTAATTTAATCACGTTATCGATATTTTATCATATTATGCATATTCATATGCATGCTCTTGTACTGCAGTGTCTAAACCCATGCTAAAAACATTAAGAATACATGCATGCTTTCTTCTGTATTTCCTGCCAACTGAGTTTTTAGACTGATGGTGTTCTTAGCTCAGGTCCCAGTGCCAGAATGTGTTTATAGGGACTTCAAAACAGTCTTCAGTCGCTCTGCATAAGGGCGTCTGCCAAATGCCATAAATGTACATGTAAGCCTATAAGAACACCTTGCACGTACGTTCAGCAAAAAGGGCTTCAAATAAATCTGAAAAATCTTACTATTAACAATAAAATATACACATTATCCCGAGGTTGGTTTAGTTGTATATTGACACTGAGCCGTACTTTGGCTTTTACTCCCCTTTATAAGCGCACTACCTAAAGAACGAAATAATGGCCTCTACACCCTATGTAGTGCACTGTGTGTGTGCTATACAGCCATTTAGGATTCAGCCTGAAGCAATGGCAGTTATCTTAGCTTAGCTCCATATGGTACACGTTACAGAATTATATATGTGGGTTTAATGGTTTTCTTTTTTAAAGTAATCTACATGGCTTTGTACTGAAAATACACAACAGCTATAAAACACATAAGGCGCCATTACCTGTTTAGTTAACTGGAATGACGGCTGCAGTAACCCCAAACCAGACAGCAACATTTTGCAAGCGGACATGTTACATTTCCTCGTGTAGCTGCTCTCCGGTTGGAGTTGCACATCGTTACCGTCATCTAGTGGCTGGAAGTGTAGCTTACAGCTCCTGCGTCACTCAATAATCACGGAGAACACGAGCGTGCGTGTGCGTGTGTTCTTGTTTGCACAGACATCCTTCCCAGTGTGTTTTCCTGCTCCCTTTGGTCAAATTTCAGGAATAGCGCGATTGAAAATAATTTATCTTCTGTAACTGTGTTAAATAGTGCTAATTGTGTTTTAACTTTAAGTCTATCGTTTTGGATGACCTCAAAATACACTGCACAACAAAGTTTTTGCTTCTTGAACACTGTTGGGAGTTTCTTATAGATTCTTGGGTGCTGATCACAAATATTACATCAAAATTTACCCATCACGTACCGTTTCAGAGAAACTGAATCAGTTTTGTCATGATTTTTTCTTATATTTGTATCTGTTAGGTAAAATTCTTAGTCTACATTTTTTATACCAGTATATTTCTAGCCACTAAACTTTCATTTTGATTCATTGTGTCATGTTTCCCAAGTTAGCATATCAATTGACCCGAACCCAGCACACCCCACCAGCTTTCGGAGACCACTTGTCTTTCCCATTGTCCTCTGTGTCTTTACTTTCACACCTTCACACATACTCCATCCTGACATATATACGTTAACATACACACACACACACACACACACACACACACACACACACACACACACACACACACAAATCCTAATGCTAATATAAAATACACATATCCAAGCACACACACATTAACTTGACCCTATTATTAAAGTATGTTATTTGTTATTGCACTATGCAGTGCAGCCCAAATGAGGATGGGTTCCCTTTTGAGACTGGTTCCTCTCCAGGTTTCTTAATTTTATCATATCAGGAAGTTTTTCCTTGCCACTTCCGCCGTAGCCACAGGCTTGCTCATTAGGGATATAAATTTATATAGAAACATTTATAGATATAAATTTATAGATTCATAAGTTTCTGTTGTTATAGCACTATACTAATAAAATTGAATTGAATAGCACTGACACACCCCTACACACCCCGGAAGGACATTCACACCTTTCGCATCCAGCAGACCATTTGTCTCCTTCTTTCCTGTACCCCACAGCTGTTTGAGGCCACTTTTTCTTTGTTTCTCCCTTCCTGTACCCCCACACCTACACACACCCCCTCACACACCTCCCTCACACACACAGATGCACAAACACACGTACACACCAAGGCTACTGTATACAAACTTGTCTGTCACAATAAACTTTGGATTTGAGCATGCACCTACATGCTGTGTCTGTGTGTCTGCTTGATTCCTGGATCCGAAATGGGCGAGAAACCTTCACCCATGGAAGTCCGCTCGAACCTGAGAGAACGGAATCGTCGCCGATACAATTTTGTTCTAAAAGTATCCAAACATTATTTCACTCCCGTAAGTGACTTATCAACAAGGGTTTGTTCAGCTGGACATGTCTAGGCATGGAATCAGGCCAGGTTAGGAGCTGTTAATGTTAAGCCTGAAAGCTGTTCTGCTACACAATGGTAACGTTTATTCTGCAGTACCCGTTGGTTATGCAGCACACATGAAAGAAACGTATGAGAATATGGAAATATACTGTTGCTAGTATGTCCAGTATACCAGGTTCAACTGGAATATCTGTGGAGATCTTAAAGTCGTTGCTCTGTTACTAGGACTGCAGCTCGGCTATACAAAGTACTTTTATTTCATCTGTGAATGGGACAGCTGTGCCAAAGAGTCACACTGTTCTCGACAGAACTGGCCACTTCGTAAAAAGTTAGTTCCTGGACAGAAATGGAACAGGACAGAAAAATATATTTTTGCCTCCTCTTCACATAAAACTGGGACTCATGAAGAATTTCATGAGAGCACTGAACAAGGAAGGCGAAGGTTTTCGTTATTTAAGACAGATGTTCCCAAGAATAACTGATGCCAAGATCAAAAAGGGCATTTTTGTTGGCCCCCAGATCAGACATGTTATGAGTGACCAGAGGTTTGAAGATCTGTTAGTTGGGCCAGAAAAAATAGCCTGGAAAGCCTTCAGAGACATTGTTGACAATTTTCTGGGCAATTACAGAGCCCCAAACTACATTCAGCTGGTGGACAAACTTCTCAAAGCATACTAGATCACTCAAGATTCATTTCCTCCACTCACACTTGGACTTCTTCCCCGCAAATCTCGGTGCTGTCAGTGACGAACACGGTGAAAGGTTTCACCAGGACATTGCTACGATGGAGAAACGATACCAGGGCAACTGGAATCCGTCAATGCTTGCTGACTACTGTTGGACACTGCAACGTGTGAGCAAGATGGCTGCGCATACAGTTGCAGTGGCTTGGTGCGCTCCCCTTCGGAGTTTTGTTTTTGTTTTGGGTGTGTTCATTTTAGTTCGTTCCAGACACTGTTGGGTGAATAAATTCAATAACCGTCATAAAGGACCAGAAATATGATGTCTCTGCATGGTGCAGAAAAACTAGTTCATGCTTTTATTACCTCTATGTTAGATTATTGTAATGTCCTACTGTCTGGATGTTCCAGTAGGTGCATAAATAAGCTCCAGTTAGTCCAGAATGCAGCAGCAAGGGTCCTTACTAGAACAAAAATATATGAGCACATCACGCCTTTCTTATCTACTCTGCATTGGCTTCCAATCAAATTTCACACATATTATAAAATATATGTTTTATACCACCATTGTTGACCTATAAAGCACTGAATGGTCTCAGACCTCACTATCTGAGCGAACTTCTGGTCCTTTATGACCCCCCCCCATGCCTACTTAGATCAAAAGGTTCAATTCAATTCAATTTTATTTGTATAGCGCTTTTAACAATAAACATTGTCACAAAGCAGCTTCACAAAAGTATATAAATTCTGAATATAAACTTATGAATCTATACATTTATCTATATA
>JAQQZR010000001.1:19284845-19305182 GCA_030068235.1 Notoglanidium macrostoma | reverse complement strand
GCTCAGGATAGCTCTGGAGTGCAGGCTGCCTCCTGCTCGGCCTGCTCAGGATAGCTCTGGAGTGCAGGCTGCCTCCTTCCCGGCCTGCCAAGGATAGCTCTGGAGTGCAGGCTGCCTCCTTCTCAGCCTGCTGAGGAGAGCTCTGGAGCGCAAGCTGCCTCCTTCTCAGTATACTATGGTATACTGAAGTATAATTACAATGTTTTGGTACAGTTTCTTTATTCATGGATGTGTTTTTAGGCAAAATTGTCAGTGAGCCCACTCCCTTGGCTGAGAAGCAACCCCACACATGAATGGTCTCAGGATGCTTTACTGTTGAAATGACACAGGACTGGTGGTAGCACTGACCTTTTCTTCTCTGGACAATATTTTTTCCCAGATGCCCCAAACAATAAGAAAGGGGATTCATCAGTGAAAATGATTTTACCCCAGTCCTAAGTAGTCCAATCCCTGTACTTTTGCAGAATATCAGTCTGTCACTGAAATATTTTTCTTGGAGAGAAGTGGCTTCTTTGATGCCCTTCTTGACACCAGGCCATACTCCAAAAGTCTTCACCTCACTGTGCATGCAGATGCACTCTCACCGCTGCTATTCCTGAGCAAGCTTTGGACTGGTGGTGCTCCGATCCTGCAGCTGAATCAACTTTAGGAGACGGTCCTGGCACTTGCTGGACTTTCTTTCTTCTTCACAACAATTGAACCTCTCTCCTTGAAGTTCGTGATGATCTGATAAATAGTTGATTTAGGTGCAGTCTTACTAGCAGCAATATCTTTGCCTGTGAAGCCCTTTTTGTGCAAAGCAATGATGACTACACATGTTTCCTTGCATGTAACCATGGTTAACAGAGGAAGAACAATGATTTCAAGCACCACACTCCTTTTAAAGCATCCAGTCTGCTATTCTAACTCAATCAGCATGACAGAGTGATCTCCAGGTTTGTCCTCGTCTAACAACCTGTGTTAATGAGAGAATCACTGAAATGATGTCAGCAGGTCCTTTTGTGGCAGGGCTGAAATGCAGTGGATTTTTTTTTTTAGATTAAGTTCATTTTCATGGCAAAGAAGGACTTTGCAATTAATTACAATTGATCTGATCACTCTTCATAACATTCTGGAGTATATGCAAATTGCCATCATAAAAACTTTGTGGCAGCAGACTTTGTGAAAATTAATATTTGTGTCATTCTCAAAACCTTTCGCCGTGGCTGTATACCCTATCCTTTTTTTTTTAACTTGATACATTTTGTTATTCCATGAATCCCTAAACAGGTCACCCTGGCTGGTGGGCTAGTGATTCTGAAAAGAACATTTGATCATCTTTCAAAAACAAAAAAATGTCTACCTTTTCACAAAAGTTTTTGTTTTGGGATGTGAAACCCTGGCCACATCAAGTATCACCAAGAAAAAAAAACAAGCAAGAATCCCTTAAATCCCCTAACCCCTCAATGCACTCATGTAATAATGCTATGTATTAATGCAAATAGAAAGCATATGTATGATAATATAACAATTTAATATTTTTGTTTACCAAAGATGAATTTAAACAGATTTTTGATATGTATCCCCAGACTAATCACTTCGTTAGACAATCCAATATTAGATAACAATGAGAATAGACTATGGTAATATAACATTTAATTTTCCCTGCAATTAAACTGCACTCCCTAATTGACATTTAGGTCCTTTAGGTGTATTAGATGCATTGCTATTCAATTCTAAAATAACAAATATTCTTTTTTTCAATTGCAGATACTGTTGTTGCATGGTTTCCTGGGACCTCGGCATCATATGTCTAAGTAACTACGACTAAGTGACAGGGACTATCTTGAGAAGAAAGTGCAACAATGTGAGCTATTCAAAGAGAGGTCAAGAAATTGATCAAGGTTGACATAAGACTATTGCTGATGGGGGGAAAACAGTTAAAGTGGGACCTAGTGAGTAACTGACTAAAAGACTGAAGGACACAAAGGAGATAACAGACATTGAAAGTGTAACATGAATTATATTTTTTCTTTAGAATCCCTTTATTTTTTATTGAGGCTTTTTTACTTGCTCTTTTACTTGTTTAATGTTGGCACAAGTATAGTTACTTTGTTCAATGAGTCAGGATGAGTGAATTCATTTAAATAAACTTGTTAGAGATTCATCCAACTTTTGACTTCTTAGTATATATTTTATTTTAATATAGATGTGTTAATATGGAACAATTTTAAGTACTTTTAGTGTAATGTTAATGTACTTAAATGTTAAGTAAATGGTAAATGTTTTCTTGCAACACTTTGGGCCCATTAATACTGGTTAATCATTAAGTGCCACAATCAATTTGAATATTGTTACTGATCATGTGCATCTCATTGAATTGAAGACTTGAAACTGTTTTGAGAGCAAAAGAAAGTCATACCCATTATTAGTATAAAAAAAGTTCTCAGTCAGTATATGTAAACAGTGTAAGGATTAACAGTGTCATAGTTGTAAGTGTAAGTTCTGCTATCATTTACATATCAAATGACATGTTTAAATAGGTAAGTTTCATGCAAAGATAAATGGCACACAAGACTTCTTCTTTTTGTAAACACAAGGAGTAATGAAGTAACAAAGTAATACAGAAAATATGCTACAAATGCTTACAAAGTCAAAATTGCTGTGTGCACATTTTAGTATACTTTATTCAGTTTAGAAAGCATCAAGCTAGTCTCACTCTTCTCTCACCAGAATGGCATTGTGTTTTTTCCACTCCTACTGTAGTGGCATGAGCCAGAGCTGAGGTAAAACAAGGAGTGCTTGTTTTAGTGGAGGAAGCCAACTCATGGTTGGATTAGAGTTACTTTAATAGCACAAGTTATTCCATCACACACTGTCTGGTTCTTTGAAAGAAGACTTTAGTTTCAGGGTGTTCCCATGTTTGGAACAGACATATTTATGTGTAGAGTGGTTGTTCAGATTAAATGTCAGGGAATAAAATAGATGCACTTAGGGTTACTAGGGTAATAGGATTCATTTGAGAAAATGATGTGGTGAGAAATCTGACAAAGTAGAATTTATGGTCAAAAGTTTGTGGACTCCTGACCATCACACCCATTTATGTATTTTAAACATCTAATTTCAGATTTAGTCCCCCTTTGCTGTTATAATAACCCCCACTCCTTTAGGAAGGCTTTACACTAAAATGTGAAGTGTGACTGTGAGGATTTGTGTTCATTCAGCCACAAGGGCATTAGTAAGGTCAGACAGTGATGTCGCATGAGGAGGCCTGGGTCATGAGTTGGTGTTCCAGTTCATCCCAAAGGTGCTCAGTGGGGTTGAGGTTAAGGCTCTGTCCAGGACACTTGAGTTCTTATATTCCATCCTTGGCAAACCATGTCTTCATGGTGGTCAATTTGTGCACAGTGGCATTGTTATGTTTGGGCTTCTTAGTTCCAGTGAAGGTAAATTGTAAAGCTACAGCATACAAAGACATTCTATACAGTTGTGTGCGTCCAACTTCCAACAGTTTGGGGAAGAACCAGGTATGGGTACTATGGTCAGGTGTCCACAGCTTTTGTCCATATAGTGCATAAGAGAACATCTTGTCCAAATTTTGCAGTAGCATATGCAAGAAGAGTTGCTATAATAGCAAGAGAAAATCTTACATAACCAAAAAATAGGAAAATATAGTACCTTTATTTTAATTAGGTCACACAAGACACAGGACTGTCATCATTTGCATACATAAGCAGAATAGAGAAAGCAAAAAAAAAAAAGAAAGTAAAATCATAATCATAAATAAATCATAAATAAACTTGCTTATGCTATTCAATTGCTTTCATACTTTGTTGACCCCTAAATTCAAAACCTACCATTTTCTGACAGAGTACATACGTGTCATGTTTTCAAATTTCAGGTTGTCTAATTGGAAGACAAGCCAATTTAAGCACAAATTATTAGCTACATTGGATGGCAGGGCAAAATATTTGAGCGGTAAAATCTCTTTTCTCATTTATTAACAGTAAATGAAAACAAATTCAGCTAAATGAATTCAATGTTAAAAGTTTTAATATCTTTTCATTTTTACAGGGCATTTATTTCTTACAGAGCTGTTATTGCTTAACATAAGTGCCTTACTTGAATGTCAGCAATGTTGTATTTAGAAATAAAAAAGGGAAGTCCACCACTGTTGCATAAACAATTAATTTAAAGGTAGGGTAGGCAACATTGGAGAAAACAGTAGATTTTGAAAGTATTACAACCAAAAAAATCCCACTCGCTCCCTTCAGGACTCCTTTCAAAGCCACTCCACCAAAACACTTGAATGTGTACTGCTTCATTGTTGCTGGAGGATGAGTCCATTAGAGAGAGCGCTGGACAGAGGAGCATAGTGCGTCATTGTCATAGCCTGCTACCTCATGTCTCATTCACACATAAGTAAACACCTAACATTATCATTAATGAATGTAAACAGTGAACATGGCTATTGGTAGTATTCACAGCTAATTCAAAGGTAGCTACATAAGTAGCAAGATTCATCACCATTGTTGAAAGCCCATACCAATTTTCATTCTGGTTTGACCTCTTGCTTTCTTCATCCTCTTTTTAGTTTTTTTCCAGTATATTTTTTTCTTTGTTTAGCAGTGCAAGCTGTCATAGGCATAATTTTATGCTATTAGGTGTACAACCCTGCGACTGCGACCCTTTCAACCCTGCGACTGTAGCAGATGACAGATATTTTGTTTTCCTTTTTATTGTTAGAGCATTTGATTTATTCACTGCTGTTGGGATATAAAGAATTTCAAGAAATGTAACAAAAATGCTTCTAAAATAAATTGCCTACCCCAGCTTTAATTTGTCCCAAAGTGTAGGTTTAGGAAAATTATTAGCTTTGTTGCTTTTTATCCCATACACATAATCCTTGCTTGTTTAAATTAATTTAAAGCTTCATAAAATTAAGTTCATCTAGAAAAGTCAAGGAATGTCTAGTAGTTATTAGTCTGGAAAGTTATGTTATAATATGGAACTCATCCCTTGAATGAGTAGAGAACTATCGTCAATATTATAATAACTCCAGACTTACTATTAAGTAATGTAACTTATATGTGAGCTCGGCATATAAAAATATCCAACCCGTGCTTTGAAACAGATCATGGCCCAACTACACAATAGTAAGGGCCAGTCTATCTGGAGTCATAGGGTCCGATTTGACTGAAATCCACAAGTCCTCCTCATTCTGGCCACCATTCTTCTTCTTTTTATTTTTCTTTTTAACCTGTGTTTCTGTCAGTGTGGCAGAATCTCTACAGCAACAGCAACAGCCACATCCTCTGCAAAGGGTCGAGCAAAAGTGACAGCAAACAATCAGGGAAGTGAAGAAAACAAGTAAAGGCAGCATAAGGAGTACAACAAAACACACTGTGTTGTACACGCCCTCGTTGTGTTTGTTGATCAAAAGCGTCCACAAATAACTGAAGAATTCAGCAGTCTGTTTCATGGTTCAACAAGAGCCTCTCAGAAGGTCATATGCATATTAAACCAGAAATATCCTTTGAAGTAAATGGTCAGAAGTTTATAACACTTATCAGGATTTCTAGAAGATCTCAACTTTGTTCACAACAGATAAGGCAACCTTTTTTCTTGCTGGTATGTTTTTCTACTTAGTTCATTATTGAATGAGGGATGGCCAGCAGTGGAATTAGTGCTGCTTAACCCAATCACAAATCAAATGCAAATCTATCTCTGGCGGTTATAAATACCAGAGCATTTTTATGTGAAGTCTGCAATTGAAATCACAGAAGAGTTGGGTAGGACAGTGGAGACAGTGGAGACAGTGGCTGCGTTGTGTCCACCTCAGAAACATGCAGAATCAAGCTTCCATCTGTAGTTTAGTCCCGTCTGCTTTGACTCTTCAAGGAGTAATAGAATGCTGACATTTCTGCAATGAGAGATACATGAGTGGTGGATTAATATCTAGGGCATGTGCACTATTGGTTTGACAAAAAGGAAAGAAGAAGACAGGGAATGGTATAATCAGTTTAATATTCACAATAAGGAAGCTAAACTTGGAGCTACTTAGTAATCTCATTGATTTTCTTTTGATTTTATAGCAATGAAATTGCATATTTGTATATTGTATACATGACTGCTTTGAGTATCATCCACCCATCCATTATCTATACCACTTTATTCATCTGGGCCACGGGGGAAGCTGGAGCCAATCCCAGCATCTTCGGGCAAGAGGCGGGGTACACCCTGGGCAGGTCGCCAGTCCACCACAGGGCCACAACAAACAACCACACACGTTCGCATTCACACCTATGGGCAATTTAGAGTAGCCAGTTGACCTAATCTGCATGTCTTTGGACTGTGCACAGAAAGGCACCCTGGGTGACCTGGGTATCGAACCCAGGACCTTCTTGCTGTGAGGCGACAGTGATAACCACTGCACCAGCGTGCCGCCTTTGTGTATAATATAATTATTTTTTAAATAACAACAATACATACACAACATCATAAAATCCCTGCTCTATGATGTTTAAAGATGATCAATATTGTCTATAAAATAATTTGAGGCAAGCTTATAATGGTGTAAGGTTAGGAAACATTTTTGTAAATTCAAAACAGGTCATTTTAAAACAAGAGTGTAATCCTATATATTCATAGCATGTTACATAAGCAGTTAGCAGTAGACTCAGTGAACTACACTTCCCCTAGTCTTCATCACTCTGTTAAATCTCAATCTAAACTTGTCAAAAACCAATCTAAATCTAAATCTAAAACTAAATCTCACATTTAGCCTAAACGTATTGGAAGCAGTCTGTCTGGGAGCTCTGCTCAAGGAGGTTAACCACTCTGGACTTTTTTGAAATAACAAATTAGAAAGGAGCCATGAATATTAATAAGGACACGTACTGAACTAGTTTATTCCCTTAAAGGGACAGAAGGTCATGATGGACTGTCTTACTTCTGCTTCATAATATTCTAATTGTTTATCCGTTGTATTCTTGTCTTTTGAGTGACTTACAAATTGACTTATACTGATAGCCTCAAATTTTTGGAAAACAGTGCAGAAGGCTGATTGGTTCCTTAAGGCCACTCTCTGTGCTTTTTAGGTAAGGCCAAGCATTGCTGGAAAAAAGCTTCTTACCTTCACTTAGTTAAAACCCCATCTGCACACAGCTGTTTGGAGCTGTGCATATAAATGGCTAGTCTTATTCTGAAACAGTTACATGTTGCTGCTCTTGAACCGATTAAGGCAATGTTTACACAAAGGGAAAAGGCCTTTGAGTTATATTAAAACACTAACTGCCCTCAATTTAGAAGTGTCCAGCTTACATTTCTAATAATTTACTACTCTTAGTCTCCTACTTTGGTACTTAAATTTATTTAAATTATACAAATAGAGTATATTGAGCTGTAGGCAACTTCTGCCACTTAAATGTTGGCAAATAGATCTAAAGGAATGAATATTTTCCAAAGGTATATGTTTGACATACACATCCTCAGTCCTTAGATATATACATATTTTTTTGCTAGCCATCTGTTATTTGCTACACAAGTTAGAAAAGTTTCTCACCGCATTCACAAATAAAATGTCAGTCACATCACTGCAGTAGCCAGTACACAAATTTGAACGGAAGCAGCTTATGCTGAGAAAGCTACTCTCGACTCCATGTAAGCGGTGTGCATGTGACTTAAAGCTGTACACCACAGCAGCAACATCTTATTTTTCAGGAAGCCACAAACACCATCAAAGATCTGCACTTACCGTCTTTGTACACACAAAGTCCAGATGTTTTCCCTCCCATCATACAACCCTCCTCAGATCCTGCCTGATGCTGACACCATGCAATAATTAGCTTTTATCCACATGTTCACCTGATCACAGTGTAAGTTAAATCCTGCGCCTTTCTTTTGCTATGAGGAGGCCTAGAGTGGAAAAAGATTCCTGTGTTTCACAAGCTCCTTTGCCTCGTACTCTTGCATTCTTGTGGGTAGGTTATACACTCAACTGCTCTGTGATGTCACTGAAGCAGAGAGGGAGGGCTGAGGGGGTAAAACTGTCACAGTGTATGCTCATGAACATCAAATACCATATAGGGAAAATAGCCAACATACTCGTTTGCACAATGGAGGGAATAAAAATAAACTGAGAAAGAACGGCTCCCGAGATTGAGCTCATATAATCTTTCAGACAGTTGCCATGAACCACTAAGGGTAAACATTTAAGAATTACTACTCTTACGTACTCTAGTTATGTGCTAAAACCCTTTTGTATGGTTAGATGCTTCAGACACAATAAGGCATAATTTAATTAATCTTATTGTACATGATGCCAAAAAAATTTCATCTATAAAGTTTTCACTGGAAACTATGCAACCTTTGACTTTAGTAAGAACAAATGAATTCTGTCATGCCAGTTTCCATTTTAGTCAGTTTTCATTTTGACAAAAAAAAAAAAAGCTATCGCAGATGAAGAAAGGTCACATTATGTTTGAGTAGATAAAAAGCTAATATATTTTCTAAAATACTTCTCAGGGGTCTTTTTATGCCAAAACCATAAAACAAAAAACTGTTTTCTACACTCATCATAAAGAGATCAACAGGTTTGTACAGGATGCAGAACTGAAAGTATGTTTTAGGGTGTGCCTCTTGCCAAATGAAGCAAAGAGCAGCAAAAAAATAAATAAAATAATAAATAAAAATAAAAAACTAAACTAAACAAACAATAAGTAAAAATAAAATAAAATAAAATAAAATAAAATCATCACCCCAATAACTATTGTGAATGTAATATAATGTTACAATTCCTAGTGTTCACAGCCTAGGGGAAATGAAACCCTACTTTATATACTGTGATGAACTAAACTTACCACCACAGTAAATTTGTTAACTTTAGAGGATGTTAGGCATGTATGCAGATGAACTGCACTGATATTTCTCAAATTCCTAAATCTAAGACCAACTCTATGTTACATCTCACAAAGCCATGGTACATACAAAAGACCATATTGTTACGGTGAAATGAAGCAAGCAGACCTCTAGGAACCGTGCTCAGTGCTGTTTTCCATCCTGATTAAATCCTGAAGGGCATTAAAAACACATTCCCTTACTGAATAACTCAATAAAAGAACATGTTAGAGCTCAGGTTATGAGCTACCCTTTTAGGGAAAAATAAATCACACTGGCACACTGTTTGGAGAAGCCAAATATAGCATGAGTTGTTGCTAACCAGCGGCAAACACACCATGAGTCAGGCAAATAAAATGTATCGGCTTAGTACTGTGAAAGGGGCGGAACTATAGAAAATATCATGCCATAAAAAAAGCTTTCTTTCTTTCTTTCTTTCTTTCTTTCTTTTTTTCTTTCTTTCTTTCTTTCTTTCTTTCTTTCTTTCTTTCTTTCTTTCTTTCTTTCTTTCTTTCCAAGGAAATATCTTATACTGTGTAATTATGTGGACTGGCATGTTTATGTAGCAGGTTGTCTCACGAAATTGTGAAAATCCACATTACAGTATCATGTACTTGTTTTCACATCTCAGAGTGACAACAAGCTTCTTCCTTTTTCATGTGGGCTTTATATTAGTTGTAAACATCCACATGTCACACGGGTGATGTGCTATCAGCCCACAGAAAGGAAATTCAGTTTAATGTGAAAGACACAAAAGGGAAGCAAAACCTGCATTCTGACTTGATTTTGATCTTTACTATGTAAAAAAGTGTACTCAAGCTTATAGAAGCTCATTGTTCTGACCTGTTCATTACTTCAAACAGCACAATGATGTTAAGGTAAGCCTTCTGAATGTTTAAGAAGGGACATACTTGGAAGAAACAATTTATACTGTACAGTTTTTAAAATCCCTTCTCACTGAGAAAACCTAAAAATAAATAGTTGGGAATTTCCCACATGAATTTACCCCACTTTCAGCATAAAGCCTCAAAAACATTTTCCTTTTGAGCTCTTACCAACCTTACTTCCTGGACAGATACAATCTAAGTCAGTGCTTGTGTGAGTGCATAAATGTTTTCAAATGACTGCTTGGCAGATTCCAGTTTGCTATGCTGGTCAACACTGCCTAAAACAAATGTGTTGAGAGCGATGGCAAAGTTTAATTCTCAAAGTAAAACATTAATTCTTGCGTAAGAATTGGGCTGTAATTATGCTATATTTAATTTATAGCTAAAGATATTTATTTAATTAATTACAGCAAGAAGGTTCTGGGTTCAAACCTCACGGCCAACTGGCCTCATGGTCTTTCTATGTGGAGTTTGCATGTTCTTCCCATGTCTGCATGGGTTTCCTCCCAAAGACATAGGTAAGGTTAACTGGCTACTCTAAATTTCCCATAGGTGTGAATGGTTGTTCATCTCTGTATTTTCCCTGTGATAGATTTGCCCAGGGTGTACCCTGCCTCTCTCCCTAGATGGATGTGTTTAAATAATGGATGGATGGAAGTAATCCTGCAAATAAAGTGAAAATTGTCCTTTTATCAGGGAATTCTACCTCTGTCATTCCACTTTCCCTTCACTTTGGAAATCTAGTATATTAAAATACAAACATTTTGAATGTGTTTGGCATATTTGCACTATAAATTCTGAGTTCTGAGAACTGCCTGGTTTGTACTTTGTATTAAACCTCCTCTGCACTTGGTCACTTTTTCTCTCCAAGTCTGATGTGTTGAGTGTGGACCACATCGTCCTTGTCTAGCAAGCTGCTATTGATTAGGGTAAAACTTGACAGATTGTATGATAGATTACAACATATCAACATCACTGTCAACATCATTTAAAGATAAGGCATCAAAAATATTTTCAGAAATACCTTCAACCTCATTCAAAATGTTCTGACACAACAAATTGCCTCAGTATTACATTAATTATAGCAGCTACAATAATTTGCAATAATTCCCTCACAATTCTGTCTCCACAAGGGTTTTAGAAACAAACTGTTAAAATATAGCTGCCTTTCATGTTTTTGTATCTCACAAAAATGAGTGTTGTATTGCCTCTATGTGATTAATAATCAGAAATTCGTTATTATTTTGTACACAAGTCAAAAGACAAACAAGCAAGCAAGCAAACAAATTAACAAACAGAAAGCATGGTTAATGTTACTAATGTTCTGCATTGTACAGTTACACCTTGCTTGGGTCCAATTAAACTAGGTATAGTTTTCTATCAGCGGCGCCCTGTTTCTTCACGACTGAAAGTCTATGCGGAAAAGAATGGGAGGGCATGCAAAGTCTTTTTTTCAAAGATAAACAAGCTGATACCCAGAGAGCATGTGAAAAAGAGAGAGAGAGATAGAGAGAGAGAGAGAGAGAGAAAGGGGGGTCGGTATTTTTCAAAGGCCCTGTAAGTGGCTGAAAGAAATTCAAATTCAAAACTTATTATGGTGTACTTAGCCTGAAGGAGTACTCATCTGTGCTTTACCATATGCTTTGCTAGCTCTATAAAAGGACAAAAGGCTCAAAACCTGTTCAATGCAAGATGGTTAAAAAACAAATGTTGCCCAGGAGCATTAGTTTCAACATGGCTGGGAAGCTCCGAAAGCCCTGATTTGTACAGAGTGCCCTCTTTCTCTAGGCCATTGGAAGGCTTTTTCTTTTGTGTTCTCTTCTGCCCTATAAATTACACTCAAGAGACACAAAAAGATGATCAAAAGATTAATGACTTATAGATTTCAATTTTCATATTCTAAATATTTACAGTTTTCTTGTTTTTCTTTTTTAAAATATTTTGCCACCTCACATTCAAGAAACCATAAATATATTTTTTTAAATTGCTATGGCTATAATTATAAATGAAATTAAAATGAGCAGTAAGTGTAGCAGATGAATGTTTGGTCAGCTTGGTCAGCACATTTTCTTCATTGGCAGTATTTTTCTTAAACTTATATAGTGAATTATAATCATGATAAAATATACCATATTGCACCACACATTATGAGTTCAGGAGCTGGATTTCATATCTTATGGCTTCATTAAGTTCTGTGCACAAATAACTGTTAGAGCATGATATTAAAATAAACTACAACATAATAGAATGTGCTTCTATATAGTGAGGGTTGATGTCATGTGGTATGCAAATTTGCCATGATTAATGTGGTAATTAATACTATGACTATTTATGCAGCAATCCAGCAATACATTGCAATCATCACAACAATGTTAAGCATAGTTTGTGCCATGTTATGCCATCTGTCACGCATAAGTTATGAATAGGGCGTGCGCGATTTAGGCATAAGTTGTGATGATGTCAAGCCTTTAATGAAATTTCATTAAAACAATGTGATCTGAAGAAAGGGTTAAGTTACCATACTTGTCTGATCTAGTCTAGGATTCCAGCATTAGCAAACTATCCTAAGGGTATGAATAAGCAAAACTTCCAAACAACTTTTAAAACAAGTCTGAAATATTACTTTTTGAGAATTCAAAATACTGACCACTTACCTTCATACAAATGCTGTGCCACATAGTTTTCAAATAATATTACACACTTTCCCAACTACAATGGTGATATGAAACAGCTTTTTTCTGCTTATCATTTCCATCGCCCTTCCTTCTTTTGATGCCAGCTTGCAGTTCCTCTTACAAACAATTGTCCAGTCTTGTTCTGTGGTTCTTACCTCTCACTTGTAAAGATTTTGTGGGGGTTGGCATGCTCTACCACTTATTATACCACTTATAACTTATACTTATACTATATTTATACTGTATATTATATACTTATACTTATACTATACAAGGATTGTCCTATTCTGCACACACACACACATACACACACACACACACACACAGACACACACACACACACATATATATATATATATATATATATGTGTGTGTGTGTGTGTGCGAGTGTGTGTGTGTGTGTGTGTGTGTGCAGGATAGGACAATCCTTGTCTTGAAAGATCCCCAGTAGGGTACACTAACATCTAACTACAGGATATTATTGAAGCTCCACACGGTTATCATAGCAGAGAAGCTAGGCAGGCACATGAGTCAGTACATGATCCTCAGAAAGGAATTGGAACCAACACCAGATGGTCAAAGCACCAACTACTGGTCGATAGAGCAATCATCCAAAACTTTAAGACTAGGCAGATCAACCTGAGCACAGCCTGGATAGACTACAAAAAGGCCTATGATTCAATTCCCCACACGTGTATACCGGAATGCTTGGCGTGATACAAGGCTAACAAGGGCAGTGATAGCTCAATTAAGATGTTGGACTAGTGATTGGAAGGTTGTGAGTTAAAATCCTAGCCCTGCCAAACTATCCTGGGCCCTTCAGCAACACCCTTAACCCTAAACTGCTCAATTGTATAAGCATATGTAAGTTACTCTGGATACGGGTGTCTGCTAAATGACATAAATCTAAATATAACAAGGCACTGATGAGCTTCATAAAGAATGTGGAAGGCAACACTAGAAGCCAGTTCCAAGGCCATTGCGGTGTATATACCAAGGTGATGCACTGTCCCCACTGCTGTGCTGCATAGGCCTGAACGCCCTCAGTCACATCATAACAAAGAGTGGATAGGAAGTTCAGAAGTAACCATCAGCCACCTCTTTTACATAGATGACATCAAGCTGTAGGCTAAGAGCAAGTGAGACTACGACTGACTGATCCACCTCACCAGAATCTATAGTGAGGACACTGGGATGTCATTTGGACTGGATAAATGTGGAGGCAGCATAAGAACAGGCCAAAATTTTATTTTTTTATTTAAAAGCCAATTCACCCAATTCATGATTAGACTTTTCCATGGTATTTTTTAAAAATAGAAAAGAAAATTTATAGAAGATTTTATTACCAAAAAAAATAAATAATGCAACAATTATTTTCCTATTGTATATTAACTTAAATATTCCATTTGTTAAATAAAAAAATATGTACTTTTGGTTCATTTTCTAAATAACCAAAAATAATTATTTACAAACATTTGTAAAGGTTGGAGTAAAATATAATAGCCTATTAACCAAAAATACCTTTTAGTTAATTTGCAAGAAAATATTAGAAATACTTGAATAGAACTGACTGGTTTTGAAGGGTTATGTAACAATATATATTGTAAGTGTAATTTAATGAATGTGAGTGCTTAAATATGAGTTTCATCAAAATAACTACCCCTTGCCACAGCAGCACAGATCTTTTGGCAAGTTCTGGAAATTTCCAGCAATTTTTGGAAATACCTTGTGTCCAAACCCTCCCAAGACCTTTTCAAGCATGCAAGCAGTTCCAGTGGTGGAGCTAGGATTTTTCTAAGACAGGGGCCATGAAGGGGCCACATTTTACACAGAAGGGCCAAGTATATGTCCAAAATCTGAGCACACAATCCCTTTTGTAATTATTTAACCTATTTATGCTGTAAGTGGGGTGGCACGGTGGTGCAGAGGTTAGCACTGTTGCCTCACAGCGAGAAGGTCCTGGGTTCGATCCCCGGGTCACCCAGAGTGCCTTCCTGTGCAGAGTTTGCATGTTCTCCCTGTGTGTGCGTGGGTTTCCTCCGGGTGCTCCGATTTCCTCCCACAGTCCAAAGACATGCAGATTAGGTTAACTGGCTACTCTAAATTGCCCATAGATGTGAATGCGAGCGTGTGTGGCTGTTTGTCTGTGTTGGCCCTGTGATGGACCAGTGACCTGCCCGGGGTGTACCTCGCCTCTCACCCGAATATGCTGGGATTGGCTCCAGCTTCCCCACGACCCAGATGGATAAAGCAGTATAGATGATGGATGCTGCAAGTGAGCAACTTCAGAGGGTACAAGTGGGTATTCTAAAGACATAGAATATTTTACATTATATTACACAAATGTTTTTTCATCAAATGTGTTACATTGGACAAGTTTTATAACTGCTTTTATAACTGTTTGAAAGCATTAACATTATCAGTTTGAAATTAATATATCGCACCCGCACACACACACATACTCATACAACATATTTACACAAATATGATTACATCAAATGTTCAAACATTACTCACACTAGGCAATCCAAACCGCTTCCAGGATCATTTGACCCCTAAAGACCGGATCGACTGACCAGTGTGAACGCACCGTACCGGATCGTTTGGGCTCGTGTACAGTGTGATCGGTATCTGCGCCAGGCGCCGAACTTGAAGTCTGTCACGTACACTTTTCAAATCACTGGAGCATATTAGGGTTGATAACGGCTCTGGCTGTCACCTTATTGATGAATGCGGGTTGTTGTTGGCAAGTAAAAATGCAAATTCCTCCTGCAATGTCAACTGCTTCCATAAAAATCTTCTAATTCTTGAAGCGCTATTTACTGAAAATAAATAAATAAATAAATACACCTGTACTGCATGTGGGAGGGCCATGTGTCACCACACTAAAAATAATTCACAATGGTAAAACTATGAAGTGAGAGTGAATGTCAGTGCACTAAAGACAGACCTAATATGTCTTCTTCAAAATCAGTAGTTTCAGCCTTTGTGGCAAAACAATGTGTTACAGCAAGCTATAAAATATTGAAAACCAGTAAGTTACATTTGTTTTATGTATTTTATTATTATTTTGTAATATTTTCTTTTAATAAAAGTTTGACTATGCAGTGCATTATTTATTTTAAAATATCTGATGGTGGGCTCAAGCTTCTGGTCTGTAGTGTATATATACATGGTATTATCTTCCACTGTTATGTCAATGACACACAGCAAAATCTATTTCAGCAAAAGCCAGATGACAGACACAAGAATCATAAAGAATATGGAAGAGGCAAGGCTTTATCTTACAAAGCACAAACCACAGTTCCAAACCACAGTTATGGAACAGCCTTCCAAATAGTGTTCAGCACTCACACTCTCAATCTTTAAGTCTAAAGCTTTTCTGTTGGTAAAATGAAAAGATCTGGAGAATCTATGTGCATAGAATGTTTTGGTAAATTGGATGTTGGGATGCTGTTGCACTCCCAGTCTCTCACGCATTCACTCAGGTGTATTAACATCTGCTTATGTCCCAGGGACCTCTAATCCATTTGTATGTGTTAATACCTGGCTCTCCTAATTAGTTATGATGTCATAGCTAGTCACTCTATGCACAATGTACTTATACTACTATAGGAGGAGAAAAACGCACATATAATAATGTGTTCTCTCTCTCTCTCTCTCTCTCTCTCTCTCTGTTGAGCTACACATTACTCTTGCTGCTGTCCTGATGCTCTACTTTTGCTGAGAGACTCTAAGAGATTGCTGTGGATGGAAAGGAAACACATGAATACACTAAAGATGGCTGTGGATGGTCTCACTTGGATAGCCTAATGACTGAAGTTGCTAAAATATGAGTTATTAAATTGAGCTAAAAGCTCGAGTCTCATTCATTATTCAGTGTATAATTTCACTTGAATAATGTACTTGAATTAAAGCTAAAAAGAAATAAAAAATGACACTTATGTTCATAATCGTTTCAACATACTTAGTAATGCTTGACTCAATAGTATGCAGTTGTGGAAGAGGAATGACTCATAACTGCACTGTGACCCAGACAAGGTTTCTTCCTCCTGTCGTCTTAGAGAGTTATTTATTGCCACTGAAGCCTCTGGCTTCCTCATTGCAGATAAATTTAAATCTATCTTGATTTCTGTACAGTAAGCTTTATGACAAGGGCCATTGTTAAAAGTGCTATATAAATAAATATTCCCACCTGAGTGGGAAGCTGAGCCTGCTGGGCCTGAACACCTCTCTGTGCAACTGGATCCTGGACTTCCTGGCTGAGACCTCAGTTAGTTCTGATTGGGAACAGTATCTCCAGCACCACCATACTGAGCACTGGGCTCCACCAGGACTGTGTGCTCAGTCCACTACTGTTCACTCTGCTGACTCATGACTGTGCAGCAATGCACAACTCCAACCACATCGTCAAGTTCGCCGATGACACGACCGTGGTGGGTCTCATTAGCAAGAACGATGAGTCAGCATACAGAGTGGAGGTGCACGAACTGGTCAACAACAACCTGTCTCTGAACGTGGACAAAATCCAAAAAGATGATTGTTGAATTCAGAAGAGCACCGAGTGATCACTCTCCACTGAACATCAAATGATCCTCTGTGGAGAACGTCAAGAGCACCAAATTTCTTGGTATACACCTGGCAGAGAACCTCTTCTGGTCCCTCAACACCAGCTCCATAGCTAAGAAAGCACCGCAGCATCTCTACTTTCTGCAAAGGCTGAGGAAAGCCCATCTCCCACCACCCATCCTCACCACCTTCTACAGAGGGACTATTGAGAGCATTCTTTGCAGCTGCATCACTGTCTGGTATGGAAACTGCACTGTATCGGACTGCAAGACCCTACAGCGGATAGTGAGAACAGCTAAGAAGATCATCGGAGTCTCTCTTCCCTCCGTCACTGACATTCACCACACATGCTGCATCTGCAAAGCCACCAGCATTGTGCACGACCATCTGGCAAGAGGTACCAAAGCATTCGGTCCCTCACTGCCAGACTGTGTAACTGCTTCTTTCCTCAAGCCATCAGACTCCTAAACTCTAAGGGACTGGAGTGACACACGCACACACACACACACACACACACACACACACACACACACACACACACACACACACACACACACAGACACACAATGAATATATTCATCTACCTCTGCAATGTTTGCTCATAACTTGGATTAGCACTGCCCTGTCTTGTTTTTTTGATGTCTGCACTGTCTGCAGTGCATATTTGCACACATGCACTTTATGTTTATGTCTTCTATTGCACTTTTGTAATTCTGTGTTGTCTTATATGTAGCACGTTGGTCCTGGAGGAACATTGTCTAGTTCACTGTGTACTGTATCATCTGTATATGGCTGAAATGGCAATAAAATCCACTTGACTTGACTTAATATAGAGAGAGAACACTTCAATTTTGTATGTCAGCCATTTCAGTCCAGTGTTTGAAGTAGAATTCCAACACAAGCAGACTTCATTTCACTTCATTAAACCAATTTGTTTTAATGAGGAAAAGTATAAAGACCACTACTGTGGTCATTACAATCCTCTTGCAATAGGACCAGTTTAGATGACAAAAACTGTGGTAGCAGTACCATAAACTTAATTGGAATACAAAAATATGTATTTATCATGCCAAAAGAGAAAAAAAGAAAAGTTTTGAGTGAGAAAAAGAAGGGTTCAATTCTGGCTTTACTGGCAAAGGGATACAGTGAGCGCCAGGTTGCTTCCATCCTCAAAATTTCAATGTTGGCAGTTAATAATTTATTTATATAGGACTTTTAACAACAGACATTGTCACAAAGCAGAAGCACAAAGCTTGTTTATAAGAAGAGGGAAAAAACGACTCTCCACTGACCGAGATTATCATCAGCTCCTTTTAATGTCAACAACTGAAAGATGACATCAAGTGACCTACAAAAAGGAAGGCAAATGGCAACTGGGGTTAATTGTATGGCATGGATGGTTCTAAACAAGCTGCTCCAGGCAGGGTTGAAGTCATGCAACGCTAGAAAAAAAACATTCATCAATGAGGAGCAAAGAAGAACTAGGCTGAGGCTTGCTAAAGACCATAAGGATTGGACTGTTGAGGACTGGAGTAAGTTTATCTTCTATCATGAGTCCAATTTTCAGCTTTTCCCATGACCTGGTCATTTACTAGTTAGATAGAGACCTGGAGAGCCCTACAAGCCACAGTGTCTCATATCCACTGTGAAAATTCATGGAGAATTGGTGATGATCTAGGGGTGCTTCAGCAAGGCTTTAATGGGGCAAATTTTTGTTTGAGAAGGACGCATGAATCAAGCCATGTACAAGGTTATCCAGGAAGAAAACTTGTTTCCTTCTGCTCTGACAATGTTTCCTAACTCTAAGGATTGGGTTTTCAGCAGGACAATGCTCAATGCCTCAAAGCTGGTCAATCAAGGTGTGGATCAAGACCCTATCATGGCCTGTCATGATGTCCAGACCTGAACCCCATTAAAAACCTCTGGAATGTGATCAAGAGGAAGATGGATGGTCATAAGCCATCAAACAAAGTTGAATGATTTAATTTTTGGATCAAGAGTGGCATAAAGTCTCCCAAGAGCAACACGAAAGACTAGTGGAGAGCATGCCAAGAGCCTTGAAAGCTGTGATTAAATGTCAGGGGTATTCCACCAAATATTGTGTTTTAATGTGTTGTTAAAAACTGAATATGATCTTGATTTCTATGCATTATTCAAGGTCTGAAAACACTGCATCTTTTTTGTTATTTTGACTAGTCATTTTTTCTAAGTGACAATAATTTATGTGGAATTTGGGGGAAATGTTGTCAGTAAACACAAATGTTCATGTTCCTCAAACATGTTCCTAGTAAAACCAGAGAAACTGATCATTTTGCAGTGATCTTTAAATTTTTCCAGCATGTGTGTGTGTGTGTGTTTGTATGTGTGTGAGTGTAGATAGCAATTCAATGCATAAAATCATGTAGATACAGGTCAAAAACGTCAGTGGATTGAAAGGTGGATTGTAATACTTTCACCCTGTCCACTGACTGTTGTTTTTGTGTTTTTCTTCACAGCTCTCACAATGGTTCTGACATCTGCTGTATTTCCTTGTTTTTCTCTTCAATGTCTGGTTGTTACACCAGTGGTTTCTTTCTTACACTCATTCATTATACAGTGGATAACTTTATTTGGATTCTATAGAGTTAAAGCTAGAACTCTTACTTTCAACACACTCAGCACTGCTTGACTCTACACGACATATATGTCATATATGACACAGCTGTGGAAAAGTACTGACTCATAATCATGCTTTCTGGCGTCCCTTTGAGTCTGGTTCCTCTAAAGTGTCTTCCTAATGATGGGTCTGTGAACTTTTGTGTTCATTCAATTTTATATTTTTAAATGTGAAATCAAACTTGGGAATAGGTCTCTGTTTGGTTTAATTATTCATAAGAATAAATACAGCAATCATTAAACATTTTATTTCACTTTCAGAAAGTATTAAATTAATTTACAAACACATTATACAATTCATTTTCTTTTTTTATAGTGGGTTATTTTTATTTTCAAAATACTTCAAATAAAACTTATACTTTATGTCATACTATAACTACTTGATGTCATCTGTGGTCACACAAGTTAATAATGATCATTAGTAGGTCACATGACCATATGATGTATGTAAGCTCAATAACTTATACATAAACTCCCAGAGGTCCTTTTAAACATTGTCTATATTTTATTGTTTCATAGTAAATATGTTTTGATTTTGGTGGCAGAAATGAGCAATTGCAAGGTGCAAAACCTCTTTTCCCACAAGATGTAAAGGAATCTTTACCAACATGTCAGTTAGGACAGGATATATATTGGCTGAGCTATTTCTACCGATCAATTAATAGATGGAAAAA
>JAQQZR010000001.1:19264933-19284745 GCA_030068235.1 Notoglanidium macrostoma | reverse complement strand
TGAAGCTGCTTTGAGACAATGTCTGTTGTTAAAAGCGCTATACAAATAAAATTGAATTGAATTGAATTGAATTAATGAGTGTTATAACCCACTACTACAACCTTCAAAATGTGGAAATCTGTGAAATGTGGAAATATTTCAGAATTATTAGTGGGGTTTTTTTGTTTTGTTTTTAAATATGATTTTATTAATGTATAAAGTCCATAAGACTTTTGAGTAAAACTGCTCTTATAGTGCGTATTACATCTCACTATCCCGAATGCATTCAATCTCGTGACGATAATGCACTAGTGATGATAATGCACCAGTGACGATAATGCACCAGTGTCCTATATTTCTGAATGATTAGCTTCAGCAAGCTTCAATAGGAAAAATGTAAAAAATAAATTCAATTGCACTTGGTTCTCTGTTCACGCCAGAGTAAGAACTCATTTTGTTGACACCCTTTTTAAAAAAGTTTTTGACTTCATAACCTTCACCTATTGCTTCAACTTATTGCACTTATTGCTTCAGTAAAATAAATAAATAAGTAATCAATACTACTACTACTACTACTACTACTACTAATAATAATAATAATAATTTCCAAAATATTAATTTTCCAATAGAAATTTTACATTGAATTGTGTATGTAACATACATGGAGTACGTAATAGACGACTTTTCAAATAAAAACCTGTCAGGAATTGGCAAAAACATTGTCATGCTGCAAATAGATTTTGTTTTGTTTTAATAATTTTGCTGTTATTTATTTGGATTATTAAATTTTTCATGTAGAAAACATGTTTCATTATTTAATTATTTTTGAAAGCATTTTCACAGCATTTCTTTCCATGTACCTAAGACCATGTGCACAGTACTGTTTGCATTAGGTGCACCTTTTGTACAGTCCTAGCGTCCTGTAACAAGGATAAATATATTCAACATATTAATCCAGTCTAGCTTTATTGTTAGAATAATAGCACTATGGATATATGGATATATGGATGTTTTCTTTAGTCAAAAAAGATGGCAAAAGGTTTGTAGACATTTGACAGTTGCACCCATATGTGGGTCTTTCCCAAATTGTTGCAACAAAGTTACAAGCACACAAGTTTATGGGATGGCTTTGTGAGCTGTAAGAAGATCCAAGAAGACATGGTTTGCCAAGGATGATGTGGAAGAACTCAGGTGTCCTGCACAGAGCCCTGACCTCAACCCCACTGAACACCTATGGGATTAAGTAGAATTCTGACTGTGCTCCAGGCCTCCTCGCCCAACATCAGTTCTCAACATCACTAGTACTCATGTGTTCTAAAATCTATTGTACAGCCTTCCAAGAAGAGTGGACGATATTTCAATAGCAAAGGGGGACTAAATCTGTAATTGCATGTTCAAAAAAAACAAATGAATGTAATGGCCAAGTGTCCACAAACTTTTGTTATAGTGTATCTGTGGTGTGAAAGCTAATAATATGCAGGTGCTTTTATTACAAATGTCACAAATGTTAATCTTTTTGAATTCATCATTACTTGTACTTAATTTCTATGCTGTATTACTATTTACTGCACATAATAAGGCAGAAAAAAACAAAAATATATATTTATAATATTTTATTAATGAGTACAAAATGTATTAAAAGGAATTATACAGCATGTTTAAGTCAAACTAGAGCTAGTTTAATTAGTCACATTACTATCCAAGGTTATTCGACTGTACGTTTCAGGCTATTACAGAGGCATATAAGGTATTTCCACAGGTCCATCTTCTTACCACATCACATTTGTCACTTGCATGCATTATCCATTCTCTCAGTAAACAGCAAGAGCCAGGGAGGAAGAGAATACAATTTAATTGCATCATCTTCTCTCATATACTGTCTAAGAGATTACTAAAACATCTGCAGAAACAACATTAGACATGATGGGAAAAAGACCATATGAAGAAATGAAATGAATAATTAATTTAATAATGGATATTTGCATAATTAACTCATAAGTCTGAAATGTTGAGAGCAATGACACACTTCTTAATGTGTTTGCACACAAAGTCGCCAGCAAATGGAGTGAAATTGCCAAAATGGCCAAATAAAATGGATGGTGCTGCTGTCAGTGCAGAAATTATCTCACTTACATTAGCATTAACAAAACAAATCTTTAATCCTCTTAGGAAAGCCCAGTAAAATAGAAAAATACAAGTGTATAATGTAAGTGTACTTCATTTTTATTGAACTTAATTATTAGCCTGTGTGTAATATACATCTCTGATCCATTGTAACGTGCCTTTGATCACATTCTCATCGTTACTTGCCTAAACAGTATGCTCATTGAGTCCGGTATGTGAGATGCTGTCACAGCTATTGTATGTCGTATTACTGACACTATCACTGATGTTCAAATTCTATGGATAAGAATGAAGGAAGGCACAATTTGCATGTTTCAAAATTTGTGTTGCAGTAATATGGAACCAGAATTAAAAATGAGAATTCTTCCTATAAATAAAGGAAATACAACATGATGAAAAAGGCTTATGGGTCTAAAAGAGCAGAAAAAAACTTTCACAATGAACACAGAGAGCAACAATATGAATATTTATGACAAAGTGATCATATACATAAACAAAAATGTAAGCCTAAGTAGGTAATATTATTATAACATTCTTTAATACACCATTAAAAGATATGAACAAATCATTAGATATTCAGAATTTGACCATTAATTGATGATTTGTAAATGTGTGTTGTAAATGTTTACCAAAGAGTTACACACATAAAACACTAATCAAATGCTGTAAAAGTTCAGCTTTTGATTAGCCATTGTAAAATGGTCTGTACCCAATTAACTTGTTATTAATTAATTTTATACATATGATTTAGTGTATGGACATGCCTAATATTTGACTATATGTAATGCAAGCACTTAGCCAAAGATCAGCGTGAATAAGTTTATGCAAATAATATCGAAATAATGTACAGAAAATTTAGACACTTATTTATTGAATATTATTATAAACATATATACAAATTATAAACATGAAACAATGCATTTTTCAAGTTTTGAAATATTCCACCCGCCTCTGCCACACAGTGGTTTGGTCAACTGCCTGTTCTTCCCAATCTCTCCCAGTCGGTGTAGCTCAGTGTTAGCAGTGTCAAGGATAGCCTAGTCTGAAAGTCTGAAATAGTCTAGTCTTCTTCACTTAGAACAGCAGATGTGTAAAACAAGTTTATTTACTTCCACCACTCAGTAGATTGAGTAGAATAAGACGAATATACAGTGTTTTTGTTCTCGTGTATTAATGACAGTGATCTAACAACATATAAATGTTTACTCCGTTACTTTTTAGGTAAAGAGTGAGTGAGTGAGTGAGTGTGTGTGTGTGTGTCTGTGTGTGTGTGTGTGTGCACGCGCATGTGTTTTGACTGCATCTTTGGTCGTCCCCAAGTGAAATTTCTGCCTCTGACATTAATGTTTCTATAGTAATAGCTCCACATAATCTAAGTCTTAAAAGTAAATAGATTAAAAATGCATTAATTGAAAAAAGAAAAAAAGTATAAATCATTAATATGAAGTTTTCTTTAAGGAGAGTTTTTGGTAATGGGAACGTCTTCAGGAGAGAGGAGTTTGCATTTTATGGGTTCTCACTAGCATGGCAAGCTGAGTAGTTTTGTCTTATTAACTTCAAGAAAGAGGAAAATAGGATAATAGGAATTAATTTGTTTTGCAGACATTCCACAACAATAAATGTAACTATAAATGTTAAAAGTATGACATGATGTACTTCAATGAAAAAAAAAACAAATAGGTTGCATCACACCACACAGAAATATGAATATTTTCATATAGCAGCATGCCCCAATATGCAAAACATGTGTTTTCATTATGTTTTCATAATGGATGCAAACCTGAGTAACTATATGAAGTGACATTAATAATCATTAGGTGTTTAAATGTTTAAATTCTGAATAAACAATGATTTGCTCTTATCTATTAACAATGTATTAAGGCAAGTTATTATAAAATATTACTGTCTAAATCAGTTCATCATATGTATTATTTAAATCTAATGGGTTCAGGTTATGTTTACCATTGAGTGCTATTTTTCTTCACAAATACAAAATTTATGGAATTTTTACCATGTTGATATAACATTTTACACAATTACAAAATTTTGAAAACTTTCCAAACTATGTACAACGTACACATGAAATGTTTTTCAAGTATCGAGAGATTTTAATATTTAACTGTAATTCTACAATTTAGTGGAGGACTGTTAGGGTGGTTTTGCTGTGGAAGTCATCACCTTGTGAATGTCATCTTATATGTGTAGGCTATAAAAGTTTCCCACAATGTCACAATCATCCTCTAGCCTTTTTGAACAGTTAATTTTTCCCAATGAAAGCCCATCAATCTGACGACATACACTTCTAGGGTTGACACTGGAAAAACCTCTAAAACATAGTTTAGAGGGCACAACAAGGGGTTCTATTTGACCCTTTCAAACTGCCCGAAGTGGTATCTAAAACCTGGCTATTCATGTGTGTTTACACAAGCTGAGACCTTCAACAATAAAGTAAATATATGCACTATAATTACCTTCAGGCCATGTTACTTCTTTTCCTTCTTTTCCATGCCAGATCTCTGGTAGATTTTGGAGCCTGACATCACAGTTTGCTGAGGTTACTCACAGGGCCATACCCATAGTTGCAGAATCTGCTGTGCCACAATGGCCCATTCATCCAAGACAGTTGGTATAGTCTGAAGGTTAGTGGGCATGGAAGTCCCATCAGTAACACCAACCACAGGCAAATCCTTGGTCTGTTCAGCCAGAATGATGCTATCAGGATCACTGGCTGCATCATTGTCTGCTGAATATGCTGCAGTGTCACCCATAACAGTTACAGTGGTGGAAAAGTATACACTGTTGAGATGACCATTTGTGCAGCAACACATTCTGACCCATCTCCGAATCATTCTGGACACAGAGTTGTCCAACAGCTTTTATTTTGAGGACATTAATATGCAATCACAGAGGCTTGTTTTTCCATTTTCTTTTCACTTTATGTTTTTTTCCCACACACCCCAGCCAAGTGTAGGGGCATTTGTTGTTGCTATTTCCTTTTAAGCAGGGTTGTCGAAGGTGAAATGGTCCTTTGACTAATATTTTAGGGTATGTACCAATGTTATTGTCATCAAAACTGACGCACCATCTTTGAATAAACTTCCTCAACTTTTCAACTAGATGCAGAGAATGAATGTGGCATGAATACTTTGATATTTGTAATCTTTTTATTATTAAAATCTGCACCACCAGACAGAGTGCACTGAAGCATACCATAGGTATTGGTGTTCTTATTTAACTTTTTTGCTACGGTGACATAGTGAGGGCATTTTTTCCCCTTTAAGCTACACACATAAAGCCACAGGCACGAGGTGATGTCTTTGTTATTAGTACATGGCAAGAATACATACAAAGGGGAAAAATCAGCTAGTTCTGAAGAAAACCACCCTGGTTGTTTGGAATTAATGGAAGTATAACCAAATATATCAAATCAATAATTACTTTTGTGTTGTTTCAGGTCTTACTCTTGCATTTTTTTTTTACTTCAATAGGTATGTGAATATTTTCAGTCTATTTGTCTTTTTTGTTTCCTTCCACTTATTCATGTACAAGTCTATGAATAAATCAACATATTTTCTATTATCTTTTTAATGCATTCATTTACTATCTTTTTTGTTGCACCAATATTTTATTTATAATATTACAATACATTTAAAGATGTTCCAATATTAAAAACAAAAATTTATCTGTTTTAATTTAATTTGAATTTCTGTTTTAAGTTAAATTGATTTCAATTTACTAGATTAGTAAAGCTACTCAGAAATATAAACGTGCAACAGAAATAGATGTACCAAGAAATCTAAAAGCTGTGTAGTTAGGTTAATTTGAAAAGTAATTCTAAGGCCCCTCCAATCTATAAACAGTTTGACCTGTCAACTTTTTTAATTAGACAATTTCATTCAATTAGACAAATCTACTCACTACAAAATTAAACAAGACCATAAACTCAAAAAAACAAAGAAACAAAAAAACTGGAAGCAAAAATCTTTTTGAAGCAGTAGATTTTACATTTGAGTGGCACGTTATTCTGCACCTGAGCCAATCCTGTTGAGAGAGTTAACGTATAAACATTTTTGACATTTCTTACACTGAAACTAATTGACTGCAAACTATGCCATGCAAAACTGAATTGACTGCATACTATGCCATGACAAGTTACATGATCATTTAAATTACATGAACATGAGGAATAGTGCACATAAAGGCTACGTAAATCATTACATTTATGGATGGATTTTTTAAAAGGAGTTTTGTATTTGCTGCTTTAATCTTGGATTGTCTGGGATGCTTGATTAGCGGCAATGATGGCATTTCCATATAAAAAACTATCAAGATGTAATCTAATTTGATTTTGAAATCCTCTATGAAATTCAATCTGTATTTGCAGGCATTTCCAATCAATCAATCTTTGGTTTTCAAAAATACCATCAATGCAAGGAATCAAAGAACAGTAAGACATGATTATTCTTCATATGTAATGAAATGGAACGTTCCAGTCTAAGCATTCCAAGGCAACTAATGAAATCTCCAAAATGACAAGTCATTACCAGGCCAGTATTCAATATTAATTGAATACAAACTAATTATAGAGTTGAGTTAAAAATGACTTCAATTATTACCTAAAGTATCAAACATTAAATAAAAAAGAACATTATATTATCATTTTCTGTACCTTTTTCAACACACTCACTTTTACTGTATTACTGATTTCAGAACGTTGTCATTTATTCATTTCCTATTTTATTCATATATTTCATTCATACTAATCTCAATCTAAGTTCAAATGTGGTAAAGAATGTGGCATGTCCAAAACTGTCCAGCTGTTAGATAGGTTCAGTGGGTTTGAATCTGATATCAAGGGCATTGAGGACTAGAACAATGAGTATGAGTGTTGACCACATTGTCCTTGTCCAGCAAGCTGCTGCTGATAAGGATGAAATTTGACAGCCTCTAGAATTGATTACAATATACTCTTGACACTGTCAATATCATTTAAAGACAATGCCTCACCTATATTTTCAAAAATATTTTCAACCTAATTCAAAATGTCATGATTATTAAATTTGGATCTCTATTTTGCCAGCTGGAACACTGGCAATAGTTTGCAATATTCCTTAAAGGGGTTTGGTGTTTCTTATCATGTTTCATAGACAGAATAGTAACTGACATTTATGCTTTTGTATTCCTGCTGTTTGATTACTAATAAACTATTAATAATATGCTGTAATGCTTTATATAGCCTATGTGCAGGCTTTAGGCTATTCTGCTCAGCCAAGCACAGATTTTATACATGAATGCAGCTCGAGCCAAATGTTCTCAACCAAAATAGATTCACCATTGGATCCAAATCTGGAATTCTCTTAGAAAGTTATTAGCTAGTATAGTGCTTTATAATCAATAAGAATCAATAAGATTAATTCCTAATTCATATAGATAATTGTTTACACAAAAATGCAGTGCCCAACAAAGTAGTTGGAGAACCGTAAGCTGGTACATACGGTATATGGCTCATTATAGTATAATGTTAATTGCTGGTTAGTAATGCCACATCATTCATAAAGCTGTAGAGCCATAGCAGCTCTGTGTCAGCAGTTGTGAATCTACTCCAATTTGGACCCATTAGAACTGGAAGCAAATGTATTTTAATGTCATGATTTATTAATGCTGTGGGGTTGATAATACACTGTAATAATTAATTTGTGCACAGACTTGATGTTTTCTACGTATAACATTTGGCTCCTTTGCCTGATTTTGCACAAACAACAATGATAGGGGTGACATGGTGGTACAATGGTCCAAGCTCCCAGGTCCCTGTGGGAATTTCTGAACATCTCTGAACAAATCCTTGAGGATTTCCTTTGGTACCTTCCTTCTTAGCTCCCACTTCCCAAAAACATACCAGTAGGTGGATTGGCTAAGATAAATTGCTCATAGGCATGAATGAGTGTGTGAATGAGTGTGCATAGTACCTTGCGATAGACTGGTGTGCCATTCAAGGTGTATTCCCAGCTCATGCCAGTATTCCTGGGATACACCAGATACTGCACGAGTGAATAAAATAGCTAATTATCATATAAGTGGTGAGCACAAAAAAGTATTGGTAAATTATCAAATAAATAAATATCTAGATATGTGCTGGAGTCAATAATAACCTAAAACCGAGAAGCTGTAGCATTTCTGCCTTGCAGCTCCAGGGTCCCTGATTCAATCTGGAGCTCAAGTTAGCGTGTGTGTGGAGTTTCTGTCCCTGTACTCCCTTTTTGTGTGACTTTCCTCTGGGTTTTTGGTTTCCTCCCACCTCCAAAATACATAACAGTAGGTGGACTGGCTACACTAATTTCTCTTAAGTGTGAATAAGTGTGTGAATATCTAAAAAGAAGAAAGAAATACACTACATTGAAATAATTATTTTTCACATATCACAGTTTCTTTGAAAGCTGGGGCCAAAGCATACTATGAAATAGTAACCATGGAACTGATAGGGTTAAGTGCCTCACTTAAGGGCTCATCAGCAGTGCTTGAGCTTATACCCCCAACCTTTTGATCAATAACTCAAAGCCTCAACCACTGAGCTACCACTACACAATAGTGTGTCGCAGTTTTCCTATTCTTTCCTAAGTATTCCTTCTCATGTATGAATACCCTGACCAGAATAAGGTGGTTATGGAAATTAAAGTGTAAATAATAAAAATATAATTAAGACGTTTTTTTAAACTCACTCAATATTAAATTTTTGTGTTTACTTATATGTTTGACTATCAGACAGCCCATATAGTCTAGATTACCCATTAATGTCATTTTGGGGATTCCCTAGTTACCCTATGTACAGTCGAGATCAAAATTAGAGAACAATTCATAAATACTTAATTTTTTCTCAAACGTTGGCAACCTTCATCACTCAAAGTTTGAAGGAATATTAGCTGTGGGTATACCATTGTTCTACTGGCATATTTTTCAAGTCAATTCAACAAAAACCTTTAATTTGTGGAAAATACCGCAATCAAAATTAGAGAACAGAAACCACTGAAGTAAAGAAGCTTACAAATGGAATTCTGACAGTTACTTTGAAAGCTTTCAAAAATTTGCAGGAAGTATAGAGGCCCATGCTTTGAATGACTTCAGCACCTGCAGGACATCAATTTCTCACAGTGCTCACAGCCATAACTTTGTCTCCAGTGATTTTTCAATGATTCTTGACTGGATTCAGATCAGGACTCTGTGTTGGACATTTCATTATTTCATTGTTTTCATCTTCAAGGAAGTTATTTACCCCTTCTGCAATGAGACAAGGGGCATTGTTTTGCATAAAAATTGCAGGCTAATTGGGAGATGCTTGGGAACCATGTGTTGCCAAAAGAGGTAACCCAATTTTTACACAGTCTGGATTCAGTCTTTCCCTAGTTTAACGCTGATCATAATGTTTCCTATCTGACCCTAAATTAAACTTCCCCTCATCATTAAAGTGAACTTTGGACTGGTTATCCTCTGTCCACACAACATGCTCTTCAGCAAAGTTTAGTCTAGTCTTCTGTTGACAAGAGGCTTGGTCACTGTAGGCTTTCATTCCAAATTCTTGCCCATTCAGTACTGAAGCAATTCCAGCTGCAGTATTGAATAAATTGAGAGTTTCCATATCATCCTGTTCTCTTGTGCCTTTGTCTTAAGTGGACGACAAGCATTTTTTAAAGGACATGAATGAACTACGGAGATATAAAGTTTAAATATTCTAGAAAGAACGGTCTTGCAACAGCCAACTTCACTTGCAATGGTTGAAAGAGTCATCCCTTTGTTCATCTAAAGAAACTGCTGTTGCAGGGTTTCGGTCAAGTGTCAGATTAGAACCAATAACTGATGTATCCTTTAGTATTCTCTAATTTTGATCACAGTTCTTATACAAATTTCTCATTAAGTTTTTTTTATATTGTGACATGGAATATTTTTAAATTATGCACTTTAACTTCATCCCTTCAATTTGAGTTAGGATAACTTTAAATTGGGATAAGAAGTGACTTTGAAATTTAGGAAAACAATTTGTTCTCTAATTTTGATCTCTACTGTATGTCAAATAGCAAAATAAATTAGGAAAGTGCTTAAAACCAATTTCAGATCAAAAACAAAACAGTCCCAAAATTTTGCATGTAAATCATTCAGTCATATTTTACAGCTGTTTTCAGTTATAAAAATATAAGTCTCTTATTTTTCTTTGTAGTGATTTTCTTCTAAAATCGTTTTCCTTAAACTAACACTGTCACGTATGCAATTTTTATTCATGTCCTTTCCCCAAACCACTTGTGGTAAATAGCATTGAATCATACTTTACCTAGGAGCTTTTTTTTTTTTTTTACACCTTCAGGGATCAAAAGTTTTATAGAGCAAGGAACAATCCAAAAGGCTCATCATCTAAATGCAATTCTTCAAATGTGGTCAAATAAATGACACAGCCTTACTTTTCCTTTTATGTAAAAATAGGAACAGCTAGTAAGATGGGGATAAAACAGCTGATTAATGTGGAGTGGACCTCCTTCGCTTGCCACCGATGCTGCGGTAATTATAAGGTCTCATCTTCATCTCCACAAACGGGATGGAGAACTCATGGCCTTTCCACATGTGCCAGTTGATACCCTAAAAAGAACAGAATGGATATTAAAAAAATGCAATGTCGCATACATAGCAAAGTGACATAACATTCTATATTACTGAAATACTGCTTTTGAATGAAACATTAGTATGGAATGGAAATAAAGTCAAATGGGAAAATGGTAGAATGGCATCCATCTGCTAGAGCAATGCTTAAAATCTATTGGTGATTTTAGTAGTTTAGTAGTTGAAGCCATCATTTCTTTGAATTATAGAATAGAATGTACATTTCATTTGGGCTTTGCAAAACCTAGCAAATAAGAGACTGGACTATAGGTGTTCTATAGAAGGTGGACAATTTTATTCACTCATTTTGTTTTTGATTTGCGTTATCCACTAGGAGTTTTCCTAGCTTCTGAATTCTTTTCTCACATCTAAAAAATGTATTGCAAATCTACTCAGGTTGGATTTCTACCTAGCAAAAACAGATTTGTATGCTAATGACAAAACAATACTGCATATGCATACTGACAAATAGCACAAGTCTGTATTTAAATTTTTAGATTGTGTAAAAATATACTGATGTGTTGGTAATCTACGATAGTTAATTCTGTACACACTCTAGTAATAAACTAAAATAAAAAAAACTCTCATTCTTGTAAATATAAAGCCTAAACTATTGTTGCATAATCAAGTTAAAGTTAAAACCAGGTGCTCGATGTCCTGAGCTGTTTTACTTGGCATTTACCTGACTGTGTCTGGACTCTCCATATTTGCCATTTAGGTTAACTCTGTGACAATTTTTATACCACCAGGCTCCTTTGTAGGAAAGTGCACAGTTAGTCACAGCGTTGTCATTATCCTTGTCATTAGTGGAGAAAGGTCGACCATGGTGGTAGCTCAGAGAGTCACCTAGTACAAATAAAACATAAAACATTTTCATGATGTACAAAATTATACACAGCAGCTTTCTATAGCAGCTTTATAGGATATGAATGGGATACACTGAGGATGATGAAAGAAACTCCCCTGAGTATTTCTAGTCTTTTTTTTGTTTTTTTAAGAAAAAGCCATCCACTTACCAGCAGTGCCATTGTATTCCCCTATCCTTAGCTTGTAGAGGCTTCTGGAGTCTCCAATAGAGAACCGCTCATAGTTGGCATATACTGCCTCCTGGCCATTTCTCATGTCAATGCGCAGTTCATAGCGTCCTTGAGTCGTAATCTTGTGAAGATTCTCCAAACCTGCATAAAGAAACAGGAAAAAACAGGGTCATCAAATACCTCTGAGAAATACAGTAAGTATGAAAAATACATTGTATAACCAAAAACCAAATCCGAAATTGTTCTCCACAAACGTGGTGCACATAGATAATAACTTGCTGATCTATGCTGATTGGATATTTGTTTCAAGTGATCATCATGCTGAAAAATCCATCTGGCCATGGCCATGTTTTAATACACAGAGACCATCAGGTTTTGTGTAAAAATGTAACAGTATTTAACATTCATGATGCCATCAATCTTCACAAGCACCCCTGAAAAAGCCCAAAGCACAAATGATCCACCACAATATCACAATGGGTAAAGGATGCTTTTCTTTGAATGCATGGAACAATGGTTTAGTGATATTTGTAATAGCTTATGTATTTTCCATTATATATCATTTATGTGTAGGTGAAAAACATCTCTTCTGTGTGTGATTTTATTATTGATCAAATTCAAGAATAGACTTTCTAGAAACTGTATGCATTTAATGACGTGTTTTAAATATTGTTTGGGGTGTCATTAATTTTATATCTTTTTGAGAGAAAGTATTATTTACAAATGATAAATTCTTATGGAATGATTTTATAGGAAATGTAATTCTTCAGTTGTTTGAGTGAGTACTTTGAATCTTTGTAAATAATGTTAATTTTATACAACTGAATAATTTTATTTCAAAGAATGTTGCCTATTCTATAGAAGTGTGCCAGTATGCATTTATACTGGATAATTGATTGGCTATGTTTTGGTCAAATGGAAATGGTACTAACAGTAACATGCAACAGAATTAGCATCAAACAATAGCATTAAAGAGGGTAAGAAATGGCTTCAAATATAACAGAGATGTTTTTTTAAATTTGTTTAAGAATTACATGAACACAAAAAACATGATAGTAATTATAGTTTATATTATATGATTTTATATTTCATTACTATTTTAAATAACATTTTTCAATATTGGAGTGGGACATTAGACATCTTTCTAATGAGGGTCTTCCAAAAATGAAGGTGCCATTATCTAGAATTGAATACATGTGTAGATATAATAGTTCATAATGTTTTCCTTGTATTTTTCACAGGGGCAATGCTCTGAAATCTGAGCCATGTGGAGATGTTCATCTTTTTTTCCTCCAGTGACTCTTAATGAATATATTCATTATTTTATAATGAGATTTGTAAAGAATATTTATGCAGTCAAATACAAACAAAATGGGCTCAGAAGTTCATTGTCAAATTGGATTTTTCATGAACACAATTACAGGGTTGTTTGAATGAAAGAATCTGGAAGCATAAATGATAACAGATTATGAACCCATTGTGGCATGAAGCAATCACAGCAACACAATGGTTGTATATACAGAAAAATAGATAACCACAAAGAATGAGAAATTAGAATGACTCAGACATTATCTAGAAAAATTATTTCTGCAGTTGTTCTGCTATAAAATCAAAAGTGATTACATTGACTAAACCATTAACTGAGGTAAATGAAAAGAAAATGTAAATCTTGTGTACATATGGATGAAGTCAAGTTTATATTATATATACAAACTGGTATAAATGGGCTAGCAGGATTAAACCCTGCCTTATCTTTCATAGATAAAAAGACATCATTTATCACCATGGTCTAAACATTCAGTATTCTGACCATCTGCTTTTTGTTTACTTAAAAGTGGTCATAACACTACCAAAAATGGTGAGCTAAGCTCACCTAGCCAGAACTCATCCTCCAGATTCCCAAATCCAGCTCTATATTCACTCCATTTTCTGAAGAAATCAGTCAGGCCATTTTGGCGACGCTGAAACACCTAAAACAAATCAAATACAACTCAGATAATGCACATCCACACTACACTCAGGTTACAGTCTGCATATAAGATATTTAGTAATAGATTTTATTGTCCAATTAAAAAATATATAGAACACTTGCCCACTATGATAGTGTTAACTTTTAAATAAACCTTAAATTATTGTTAATCCTCATGTTTGGGTCAATTTTGTACATTAGATTTTTGAATAGTAATCACATGGCATCTAATAGATTTTTCTGAGTAGTTCTAGTATTTCTAGACACTTACAATCCAGCCACCACCATCAGTAGTCATGTCACAATAGACCTGTACACCCTGACTGGGGTCTCGGTTGATGTAGACTGTGTAAACTCCACTGAGGAGCTCCCCATTTAGCAGATGCTGAGCGCAGTTCTGAGGCACAGCAAACAACCGGTTTCCTAAGCAAATAATTAAAAACTAAAATGTTATTTAAAAACTAATATCCATTTCCAAGAAGAAATTAACTAGGGACTGATACTTATTGACTGCGGGTTATTGACTAATTTACTCTAAGTTACTGATTAATTCATTCCATTTGTCATTTTTGTTTGCGTGATAGTGAACTACCAGTGATAAAGGATGTAGAAACAATGGCACTGGTCTCAAGGCCTCGGGCTGCCTGCAATCTCACTGTGTACTCTGTTGTCTCAGCTAGCCCCTCCAGACGAATCCATGTGTCCTCAGCATCCAGAATTAGCTCCTGTGTTTGTTTAAACAAAAACATGGCCAATAAAAAATAATTACCTGCACAACCACACAGAGGTAAAAAGAACAATAATGTAGCAAATGTAGTAAAGTCATCGCCTTCCTCCTCACAAAGAAAACTTCACCAGAGGTTTTGTAAAAGAATAATACTTTGTGATGGAACACAATTACCAGTCAAATTGCCTCTTGTTATTTGAACACATTTTTATCAGTGCACACCAGACACGTGTGAAAAAAAGCTTTATTTGATTGTAATATATATTAAAATCCAAAGAGATAGTGTGGGGCAACTATTGAATTGCAAACAAAATTAAAAGAGATAGACTGTACTGGTTGGCCTAAGTGCTGGTTGGTCTAGATGTTATTTAATTTAACTAACAAAAATGTAAACAACAGGAGTAAATGACAGGAGTTTATGAGTTAATGACTTAATTGAAATTTCTTCTTGAGCAGCACAGCATATATGCGCAATTCTGCAAAATTCTTTTTCATGATTGGCAGCTCTAACATCCTTCATGGGGGAGGTTATCAAGCTGCCACTGAGAGAAAGGTTTATCCATTTTATTTATAAACACATTTTGTTTTTCAGAAATTCAGTTTTTTTCAGACAAATCTGCTGATGGGGAAATATCCACCAGTTTTGAATATTCCACTACTTCTATTTATTGTGCAATTGTCATTTTTTGGGTTTATGTCCTGACCCTGAGATGACTCAAATAAAAAAAAAAAAAAAAGGAAACTAAATTGATACATAATTTATGCAGAATGTTAGTTAATATTATGCAATGACAACAAGAAACACAAGAAACAGTTACATAGTTGTACTGTTATATAAGCTGTATCATGTGTCATGTGTTGCTAGTATACCTTATTTCTAATTCCTGAAGTATTATGAAGAAAACACTTTTTTTTCATGATATTTCAGTCTGCCATTATAAACATTAGAATGCAATGGAATGAACTCAGAGTTCATTCCTTTAATTCCTCATTCCTTTAGTTGCAGAATGCATTAGTGGAACTGATGCCTTGATGGGGAGGACCTAGTTATGTGGTTGAGAGTTTCTTTAGTCAGCCTTCTTTCACTATGCTTTACTGACACCCTCTGGACAATGAGCAGGACTATACTGGGTCATGTATAGAATGCATTTGTAGAAAACATGCACCATCATAACTGCATGAGCTCGAGATATGAAATATATTAGAGAAATATATATATAGAAATGTAGAGCAAACTACATTATGATGTTATAGAGATTGCAAAAATAGATCATGAACTCAATATAATTTGTCAAAATATATTAGTGTCCTTAGTAGACATTTTGCACATAGCATAAGCATGAAGTTTTACTTTATTAAATCCTCACAGCAAATAATTCAGTTAAAATATAATAATTCCCTTAAATTAAACTGGTGAAATGGGAGGAAAAAAACTGGTGTGTCTATATGGTATATATATATATATATATATACCAGTTTTTAAAACCCTTCCTCCCATTTATATATGTATACTAGTTTTATGGAATACATAATAATAATAATTATGTTATTAATTATAATTAAATTATAAATAATAATACAAAATAATTTGTAACTCACCTTGCGGCTTCCATCAGTTGACTTATATGTCAGCATGTAGTTGTCGATGTCTGCAATTGGTGGTTGCCATGAGATGAGGGCACTACGGTGATTGACCTCACTAGCAGTCAGATTCTGGGGAGCATCCATGGCTATGGAACAAAAGCTTTAAGGTCACACAAAGGGCAGTTTATCTTCTCTTGTCCAGTTTTGACTAGTTTAACCAGTCCTGATATAATCTGTGCTGTGACACTTAGTACTTCACTTAGTGACATCTTGTATGGCACAGTGACATCCTCTTCTGCAAGGAATATGTAAACTGTGGTAGGGGATTCACAACTACTAATTTTTGCATTTTTTAATTCAGTAAAGTAATTGACTTATCATCTTTTCCTTAGTTAAAGCCAAAACTGCTCCAAGACATCATTATTTTTAGGGTGTTTTGTTTGTTTAGCCAAAAAATCGTCAAACTGCACTTCAATTAACAGGTTACAGATGCACAGGTTACAAATTACATTTCCAGGTTCATTCCTTTTCAGGATACACTTTTAATAACAACAGAATATAAAGTGGTGCAATATATGTGCAAAAAAATAATAATCTTTGTATCATATTATATTATTTAATGGCATACTACCAATTCTTAGAATGCATATGTGTGGAAGAGCTGGAAGCTCATATAGAATTGTTGATTCTGAAACTGAGAGCATGCAGCACAATGTGAAAGGTCTTTATAGCATAGCATAGCATTCAAAAATAAGTCTGAATCAGCCCCTTGGAGCTGGCATGCACTGCTGATTTGACTCTAATCTGAGAGGGACTGTATAGTGATGTGTAATCAGAATGTGTTCTTTCACACAGGTCACAACAGAGTTAGTTCTGCCACAGTACAAGGCTTTTATTTTAATACTAATTAGCTCCCCAATAAAAGCAGGTCATTTACCAGTATAGTGTTTTATCAACCCCACGTTGTCTAGTCATGTGAAAAAGCATTTCTCAAAAAGCATCTTTTTGGCACCAATAATTGGGTCACAGTTTCACCCATTTGAGTGTCCTAGCTCACTCAGTATAAATGATCCATAGTAACTGCAAAGTGGAAAAATGTCAGTGCTGCCCCAGTCTGCACATTTCTATCATCAATAACTGTGAGCTGATCAAGTACGTTCTTAAACACACACATACATACACGCACACACGCGCGCACGCACACGACGGTTTTCGTTTTTTAGAGAGAAGTTGCTCTTTAGTACACTAAAGAGCTACTGTAACCCTGAGAGCATGGAGCAGGATGGTGTTTAGTGCAGAGCTGAAGTCGAGGAACAATATTCTAACATGAGCTTTGTTTTCCATGTGACAGAGAAGGCCAGAGAAGAAGATATGGCGAAGATATGGAGTCTGTGATGGGAGATATCTGGCCAGTATGTATACTGGTGAGGGTCCAGTGTAGCTGGAATGGAGACCTGAATATGGGCTAACTACTTTATAATAAATGGAATTAGTGCAACAGGGTCATAGTCATTAAGGCACATAACTGTAGACATCTCAAACACAAGGATAATGGTGGCTGATTAGAAGCAAAGCCTGTGCCAGGGAAATGGTCAGGTCATGTCCACCCAAGTGGGTTTTATTGTAATACCTCTTAAGTAGTTAACTAGGGTATATTAGAATGAAATGCCATTTCGTTCAGGACCACAGTGCAATAAATATATAATTTAAAAAGTGAGTTCAGAATATCCAATAAATATGGAGAACAATAAATACACAGGAAAATACATGCCAAGTAGCCAGAGCAATGGATAGGAGAAACCAGTATATTGTATGTAAACAGAAATGATTGTATATAAACTTTTGATTATGAAAAGAAAAGCAGTAGCAATATCAAGTAAAGAGTTAAAAGTAGCAAAAGTGTCTCTTAACAGCAAAAAGTCTCTCATAGGTATGATTGTTCCGTGGTGGGTTTTGAAGAGTTTGACTAGTCTAGGTGGGTGTTGGAAGCAGCAGTATGCTGAGTAATCTGACTGCAGCAGGAAATAGGTTGCTTCAGAGTCTGGTGGTGGTAGTGCACAAGTGGCCAGAGGGTGAAAAGAGTGGTGGGATTGTTAATCCTCAACGCTGGTGGCCTTGCAATCCCTAATAATCTCCTCATAACACTCTGTAGGGTTTTGTGGCCTGAGATGGTACAGTTCCTATATGAAACAACAAGACAACTGGTCAGGAAACTGCTCGTTCTCTCCCTTGTAGAAGGTGCTGAGGATGGAAGTAGAGAGATTTGCTCTCCTTAAAGTCTACAGAAAGGAAAGACATGGAAGAGCATTCTTGGCTAAACAGGTGGTGTTAAGGATCCAGAAGAGGTCCTCTTTGATGTGCACCAAGGTACATTTGACTCTGTTCAGAGCTGTGCTGTTTTGTAGTGAGTCATTTTTTGCTACGAGTCCTCCTGAAGTCAACAATCTTTTATTTAATGAAATGAGAGATGTTTCTGCACCAGACTGCAAGCTGCTCCACCACCTCCCTGTATGCTGACTCATCATTCCTGATGATGAGGTACTAAATGTAATCCGTGAACTTGATGATGTGGTTGTTGAAGATGTCTGTGCGGATATCAGTTACCTGGTAGGCATACCTTTTCAGGGCTAGCAGCTTTACATGGGTTCAAACTCAGCAGGTTGAAAGACAACAAAGACAGAGACAACAGTTGACTGATGGGGTGGTAGTTTATCATACTTCATGCAATATCATGATTCCTTTTATTTGGAGGCTTCAAACTTGGTGTAGAAATTATTTAATGTGCCTGGAAGGGAGGCATTATTGGTGCTGACAGGGTGATTCTTCCACCTTCAGTGATTGTTTGAATCTCCTGACAATGCAATGTACATTGTTGGTGAAATGTTGCCAAATCCTGTGTGTGGGAGGCCTTGGTTCTGATGTTGTTTGTGAGATTGGTTCTTGCTGCCTTGAGCTCCACTTTGTAACCTTAACCAAATCATGCCTCAAGGCCCATGAGTGGACCTCAGACTAATGGTAGGTTGAGTGATATAATTATCCCCACACTTGCTTATATAGCCAATGAGTGATAATGTATATTACTGTAAGTCTGCTTGGCCTCCACATGGAACTGCATGTTCCAATCAGTGCATATCAAAACAGTCCTGTAATTTTTAAACTCCTCCCTCTGACCACACTGATGGTGTTAGTGGCAATATTTTTTCTTTTTCAACAGCAGTTGATTTGCAGGGATTAATAACAAAGAGGTGCGATCTGAAAGTCAGTGGACAGCCTTATGCCCTTCCTTTGTGTTTGTGTACATAATCCAGTGTGTTATTTCCCCTAATTGGAATGTTTTCTCCCCTAATTGGAAAAGGACTTGTAAACCCTGAGTGGAAGCTGTCCCCTGAATGGTGTGTACCTTATTACTAAATTCTACCTTCTAAACAGCAGCAAGTGTCCACATATAAAACCTACAGGCCTTTTAGCATGTCACATTACAATGGACTACTTGACTTTTTCTTTATATACATACAAAGAAACACACTATTTATAGTTCATTCATATCACAGTATAATCCATAGGCATTATGATTTTAATTTAAAAACACAGCTAAAACACTGAGTAAATTAATGTCCAAAGTAGAATCATTATGACCATGAAGTATCTCAAAAGATGATACATCTGCTGAGAACATTTACACCCTGTTCCAAATTATTATGCAAATTCTATTTAAGTGTCACAAAAATTAGATTTCTTGGTTTTCAAATAAA
>JAQQZR010000001.1:19236288-19252700 GCA_030068235.1 Notoglanidium macrostoma | reverse complement strand
TGCATTTAACCCATCCAAGCAGTGAACACATACCCGGAGCAGTGGGCAGCTCTACAGCGCCCAGGGAGCAGTTTTTGTGGTTAGGTGCCTTGCTCAAAGGCACTTCAGTCGTGGATGTTCATTCACATTTTTTCCTGCCGGTCCAGGGAATCGAACCAGCAACCTTTCGGTCCCAAACCCACTTCTGTGTACACAATGTGTACACTGTGTACACTGTGTACACAATCTGTGCACACAATGTACACAAGGTTCTATACATAGTGGCAGCCTTTAACAGAGGCTGACATTTAAAAAGGGAAATAAAAGCCAAGCTTGACCAGCTTTAAATGTGGTTATACCACCATAAGGTAGCAACAAAGTCAACTGTGTATTCACTTATTCATTTGCTGTCTAAGGACAATCCATTATTTGTCCTAGGATAAAAAAAACAATGCTATGAAATAAAACTATAATCCTCTCTGTTTGTGTTCCCATTAAAACAGAAATCATCTGTCTGATGTTACTCAACAGAGGTTTTCACAGACTTTAGTATTAGTAATCTACCATCACAACACCAGTGTCCCTGAAGGTTCAACAGAGAATTGTTAAAAATGGACATACATGTTTGTCAAATAGCGAAAGGTGGGTTCCCTTCTACCATTTTGGAAATGAAAGGTGAAAAGTTGAAGAGATATGCTACTTTCTGTAATGTCAATTCTCAGCTGAGAGCTTTCTCTTAACAAATAAATGAAGCTTGCTTAATTCCCCCAACTTTTATTAGGACTTTAAAATGGAGGTGACAATAAAAGCTTCAGCATTTACTTTGCACCTGTTCAGTTTGTGTTTTATATCAGTGGTTCTGATAATGGCAAGAAGGATAGGACACCATCATGAGGTGGAGCGTTTTGTTGTGAATGTCTTGTTTGTTTGATGTCTGGCAGAGCATTAAAGAGTCCAAATGCTGTAAATGATTATAAATGTTTACTATATCAAAAACTGATGCTGAATGGGTAATGAACCTAGGAAGAAAAAGTCTTACCATGGGAATGAAGCTTATTTCCCAACCATCAAACAAGTAGTCAAAGGGTTGCCACTGAACCTCCACTGATGTTTCCATGATAGATTTGAAGAGTAGCCCATCAGGATTTGGGAGATCTGGAAGGCACAGACTTATGCATTATTTGCTTTTGTCTTCACCAAGGTCAATAAATCAACATTTTTATGCAGTTCTAAAATTTCTGACTGTGTGTCTGCTTGTTTGCTTTTGTTTGTGTGTTGTTTATTCTACTGAAGGAAAAGCAAATAATACACATTCCATGGTTTTTTTTTGCTACAAAGTAAATTACTCTTTCATGTGAATCTTTCATGTGAAACTTTCTTATAAAAGAATTTTAAAGTATTTTAACTATCCAATTTTTAGTCTTATAAAATCTATTTATCCGCATTCACTATTTGTTGTATTTAAATCTTACAACATCTGTTATTGCAGTGTGCAGATGTTAAAAAAGCATAACAAACCCATGGTGATAATTAACTAATTACATGGCTTAATCCATTTCAAATACAATTTGCTCCCATCCACATGATTATCTGTAAATTATCTGTATAAGTTCATGCAGCAAAGGTTCATCCTGCAGTGGTTATTATTTGACTTTGACAAACAATATGATAATGTGCAGAGATGTGGGGGAAGCAGTAGAATTCTGGTAAGTGGCAGTTCTTATTCAGATGCACAAGGTTGGCAGGCAGTGAGTGCATGCAATGGGACCTGGAGAATTATACCATCTTGCTTCCCAGTAAGTGGTATGACATTTACCTTTATGGCATTTGGCAGATGCCCTTATCCAGAGCAACTTACATAAGTGCTTTCAATTCTCTATCAGTAAATATGTTCTGATATTGGTTCAATAGGACCTCGGCTAAGAATACCATCATGCTAAAAACTCTGTTGGCAAGTAATACAGAAAGGTTTTTTTTTAAGTGAAGAATAAGTAAAGTGCTAGTCCGAGTACTTCAGAAAGAGGTAGGTCTTTAGTCATCTTTGAAGACACCCATTGACTCAGCTGTTCGGACATCTAGGAGAAGTTCATTCCACCACCTAGGTGCCAAAGCAAAGAAGAGTTTAGATGCATGTCTTTCTTGTACCTTGAGAGATGGTGGAACCAGTCGAGAAGTGCTGGAGGATCAGAGGGAGCACGGTGCAGTGCGGGGTGTGATAAGAGCTTTGAGGTAGGAGGGTGCTGGTCCATTTTTGGTTTTGTAGGCAAGCATCGGTGTTTTGAATCTGATGCGGGCAGATACGGGAAGCCAGTGAAGGGAGAATTGCAATGGGGTGGTATGGCAGAACATGGGAAGGTTGAAAACGGGTTGTGCAGCTGCATTCTGGATCAGTTGTAGAGGTCGAATGGTGCTCAGAGGCAGACCTGCTAGGAGTGCATTATTGTAGTCTAGTCTCAAGATGACGGATCCTTCTGATGTTGAAGAGGAGAAATCGGCATGAGTGAGAAAGATTAGCAATATGAGAGGAAAAAGATAGGTGATTGTCCATAGTTACCCCAAGGTTACATGTGGTGACCGAAGGAGAGATCAAATTTGTCCAGGGAGATCACAAGATCCTGATGTGGGGATGAATCAGCTGGGATGAATAGCAGTTCAGTTTTGCTGGGGTTGAGTTTCAACTGATAAGCTGCCATCCATGATAAGATATCTGCCAGACATGCAGAGATCGAGGCAGAAACATTAGTGTCTGACAGAGGAAAGGAGAGTTGAGTGTCATCTGCATAGCAGTAGTATGAGAACCCACATGAGGATATTACCTCACCAAGAGACCTACTATAGATAGGAAACAGAAGAGGACCAAGTACTGAGACCTGAGGGACACCAGTGGAGAGCCTGCATAGAGTAGATGTGGATCCCTTCCATATCACCTGATATGACTGGCCTTCTAGGTAGGAAGTGAGCCATTGCCATGCTGAGCCACAAATACCAAGACTCCTAAGAATGGACAATAGAGTGTTATGGTTGACTGTGTCAAACACTGCTAAAAGGTCGAGGAGGATGGGGACTGATGACAGTTTGGCTGATCTAGCAGCATGTATCTTCTCAGTTACAGCCAAAAAATCTGTGGAATGTGCCCCTTTGAAACAAGACTGATCCTGGATCCTGTAGGTTGTTTTCTTAGAGATAGAGAGAGACAGTTGATTGTAGACTGTGGGTTCCAGAATTTTAGAAAGAAAAGACAGAAGTGATACTGGTCAGTTGCTGATGTCTGAGGGATCCAAAGTGGGTTTCTTCAAGATGGGAATAACTCTGGCTCTTTTGAATGCTGAAGGTACATTACCAGATGTTATGGAGCTATTTATGATGGTCGTGATGAAGGGGATAAGGTCCTGAGAGATGGTCTGGAACATTGTGGAAGGAATAGGATTCAGTGGGCAAGTGGTAGGATTGCATGAGGAGATGACTTGCAGGATCTCATCTGTTGCTAGACTGAAAAAATGTGCCAGTGACGTGGAAGGGTAATCCTTAGTCTGAAGTGAAGGAGTTGGGAGTGAATGTCTGAGAGATTTGTTGAATCTTCCCATCACAAAGTTGGCAAAGTCTTCTGCATTCAGGGAGGACAGAGCAGGCAGAGCTGGCAAGTTGAATAATGAAGAAAATATGTTGTGGAGTTTGTACGAATCTTGTGCAGAGATTTCCAACTTTTTCTTATAGAAGGCAGTCCTAGCAGAAGTTACATCAGATGAGAATTTTAACAGGAGATCACAGTAAGAAGACAGATCTGTCTCAAGTTGTGATTTCTTCCACTTTCTCTCTGCTGCTCTGCTATGCAACACATCCAATAGCCAAGGAGCAGTTCTTCCTGAATTTGGAAGATGGTGGGCAGAGGAAATCCATTGTTGAGGAAAGTGAGGAGAGGGGAGTGTCCGTGGCTAGCTCCAGTGGAAGGTAGGAAAAAGAGTCAGGGTCTGGAAGGTATGATGTAGCACAGGAAGTGACGGATGAAGTGGAGACAGAGTGGAGGTTTCGCCGAGTGGGAGAGAAATATTGACAGCTGGTTTTCATATGGGCAGGTAGGGTGATGGTAAAGGATACTAAGTGATTATCAGCGATGTGAAGTGGGGTAGCAGTGATGTCTGAAGCTGGGGAGGGACGGCTGAAGACCAGGTCCAGGGCATTTCCTCCTTTGTGTGTGGGAGAGCAGTTGTTGAAAATCAAAGAGGGAGAAGGCAAGAGGACTGGAGCTTGTCTATAGGGAGGTCTCCAAGGAGAGTGCGAGGGGTGTTCTCAGTATGGAAAAAACTGTGGAGAATCTCCATTTCTTCAAGAAGTTTATTAGGAGTCCAGGGGGGCGGTAGATGACATCGATGAGAAGGTTGATTGGAGAGGAAATTGCAACAGCATGGAACTCAAAGGGTGTGATGTTGACATGAGACAGAGAGAGAGGTGTAAAGCACCAACTTCGAGACATCATCAGACCTGTACCACTGCCCTTTCCAGTTTCTAATGGAGTATATGGGAAAGCATAAGCAGAGGAAAGAGCTGCCAGTGTGTCTGTGTTCTGTGGTGATATCCAGTTCTCAGTTAGTGCCAGAAAGTCAAGAGAATGATGATAAGCAAGGGCTGAGATGAAATCAGTCTTTTTTACAGCAGACTGGCAGTTCCTTAGCCCACCTAACACCCTAAAAAACCTAAAAACAAAGGAGGGTAGATAAGGTTACTGGTAGTATGGCCTCTGGATTGTGGATGGGATCTTCTGGGGCTAAGAGATGTGAGAACAGAGATGGGTTTGAGGCACATGTCAGCAGTCTAGTCAGGAGTTAGATCAGTGAGTTTAAGATCTCTGAGTTCTCGGTAGAATGTGTTAAATTTTGCAGATCGCTACAGAAGCCTGCATCTGTAGCAGATACACCTTCAATATATGTTAGTTAGCCCTTCCCGAAATTCACACCTTAAGGGAGACCGAAACTACTGATTAGACACCTGGCAAAACTAATTAACATAGACCAGCAGACACTTCTAAATAACACCACAGAAACAGCAAATACTAGTGACAAGAATCTAGGTCCAACTGAGTCAATCTCAGTATGACTCAAATAGTATCCCTGTGGCAAAGCAGGCCAACTGTGTATTTGCAGCGAAAAGCAGCAAAGAATGTGACTGTGTATTACATCCAGCATTGTCAAACTTGCATGTGACAGTGTTGATAGAACTGTTACCCTTGAGACTTACAGTTACACTTAATACTACGATCTAATCGATGTTCTCCTTATGTCAACTATCCTACACTCATTTCTGATCAGCTGGTGGGAAGTTATGTGCTTGTTTGGTATTATTCCCAAAGTAATATCTTTCTTAGTATAAAGTCTATATGTCAATAATATAAACTAACCTATACAGATTTTTCAAGGAAACTGCCCAAACCCTGAAGGCAAAAAGATAACACAGCAATATCTCAATGGCTCATTTGCAGATTATATATGGATATGAAGATCAGCTTTACAAAGTCAAATTGTTTTTGTAATATCAGATGGAAAGCAATTTTCTAATCAATCTTTAAAATGTCTTTAATAAACAGGGACATAATCAGAACAAAAATTAACTCACAGGTTGAGACCACGGTGCTGACTGCCACACTGATGAGATCATTGATGACAGTGTACACATTGATGCAATACTCCAGACCTGGCTCCAGCTTACTGATGGTGGTGTTGGTAATATTCCCTTGAACTCTCAATTCCAGCTGAACTCCACCAGGGCTTGTTGGAACATAAGTGATCAAGTAGTCTGTTACAACTGAAGACCCCTCCCACTCTAAGTCAATAGTATTTTCTGTCGCGCTACGTACTCGCAAATTCATTGGTGGTGCCACTGAAAGGAAAGAAGGAAAGGTAAGTGTAAGTAAATAATGGTACAGAAAGTTTTGAAAGTTAAAATGCAAAATTTGGTAAAAAAAAAACATCTCGAGTGACTGTTACATGCTGGAGAGGAACACAAGTGTTTTGTGGTTTTTTTTTTCTTTCACTCTCTCTCGTCTCTATAATCTTACTGGCTCACAGGTGATGACTCAACCAATCATTGTGTTTTTGGCATTTGGGTGCTGCCTCCTGGACCAATGGACCATTGGGAATTGCTGTCTCTAGGAAGCATGTGAGAGGTTTTTATTTGGCCTGGCATACAGGAGATGCCACAGCTATTTGACTGGTGTTAGGCTATTGTAACTGCATACAAATGCTGCATATGATTTTATTTCCTCTTTGTCATTGTTCCTTATGCAATGTGTGGACATCAAGATTGGATGCACTTCTACATTCTCCCATAGTAGAATGACTTTGTATAGACACACTAGCTTGGGGATTAATTATTTATTACTCATAATCTTTTGTTTACAGGGGAACTGGCTTTATTGCTCTACTGTATATTTGATGTACCTGATCCCTTGAATTGTACTATATGTGTGAAAAAAGTTGGCTTTGGCCTCTTCTGGACTGATGCCATTAGAGAGTGTTGTGGGAATTGATGAGCCAGGAGCTCCTGCTATTGAAGAGGTAGGTAAGAGCTACTTTATCTCTAACCTGACTAACCTAACCCTAACCCTAAGATTCTGCTGAGGTTTTGCAGAAGGGCTGTTACCGGCTATGTGCAGTTTGTGTGAGAGAAAGGATTTCTCTTTGATTAGCGGTGCAGAGCAAGTAAAGTTACCAATTATGAATCTCTTAGGGAGCTCCTTTAATTAGAAGAGTTTAAAAACTGTGTCCCCAAATATGTTGTGGTGTATTTGAATTAACAAATCATTGCTACAGGGTCTCAAGCAGCTGTTCTTGTGGATTTGTTCTCACACACAAATAAGTTTTTAACCTAAGTACAAAGGCAATAAGGGAGAGCTAAGCCCAATCAAGTCTGTAGTCCTCTTTGGTCTAAGTAGATGAGAAAGTGTCTTTATTGCCATAAGGCCTTTCACATTGCTACTAACTGCTTGTCACTCAAGTGAAAACAGGAGGTGGCATCTGCTCTCCTTTTAGATCCATGCTATCAGCCATTTGTTTCAAAAGGGAAGGTTAATTTACCAGGTGATGCTATGGTTATGCCAGTCACGGTTTTGAGAGACACTGGAGCTGACAATTTTTTATTTTAGCTGACATGTTAGCATTTTCAGATGAGTCCTTTTGTGGTTCGTATGCAGTATGTCAGGGGCTGGAAATGGGTATGTTAAAGCACCATTGCCCATGATTTTGGGAAAATTTAAAGTTGCTGAGTGCAATGCATTTCCTGTTAAAGAGGTAAATTCCATTCTGGAAAATGATCTAGTGGGAAGGAAAGTTTTACCTATTCTAGAGGTTCTGGATGCTTTCTGGTTCATGCTTACCTGTAGAGGATTTTAGTAATCCACCTGATGTTTTTCCAGCTTGTGTGTTTACTCGAGCTCAGTCACGTAAATTAGGTAATGTTCTAGATTTGCCTGATTCATTTTTGTGTTCCCCTGAATCGCCTGAAAAGTCATGTTATGATAGTGCTAGGCATGAATCAATAGGACAGAATACCTTTAGTGAGAATTTACCATTAGAATTAGTTAGAATCAGCTTGTAGCTGCCCAGAAAACAGACCCCACTTTGGAGAAATATTTATGTTTCGTGAGGGATAAAAATGAGGGCACTAATAGAAAAGTAGCCTATATTATTATATTATATGTGTAAGTGGGGCTCAAGCAATGATCCAGAACCTAATAGCATCACTCAGACTGTAGTGCCAGCAGCACAGAGATAGCTCAAATTAATTCTAACTTATGACAGTCCATGGTCCGATCACTTGGCCACCAGTCATTGAAGGCAATGGTGAGGAAATATTGTTTGGAAACTGGTAGGTCCTGGGATGAAGGAGCACCTATTCTACTGTTTGCAGTGAGCGAAGCTATGCAGGAGTCATTGTCGTTTAGCCCTGCTCAATATGTGGACCATTGAAGTTCCTTAAAGAATCTTTAATGTCAGAAAAGTCAACTAATGTTTTTGACTTTGTTTGTAATTTTCATGAGAGGATGCATAAGGTGTGAGAAACCTTAAAATTGATTCAGAGAAGAATGAAGGAAATTCATAACATAAAGGCTGTTCCTTGTAGTTTTAATCCTGGAGCCAAGTTCTGGCATTATTACCTATCCCTGACTCATCTCTCACAGCTAGGTTTACAGGCCCACATGTAGAAGAGAAAAAGTCAAGTGTCAAGATTATGTACCTAAAACCCCAGAGAACACGAATAGGCCATATTAACATGCTTATCGTTCCAGCAAAGGACCTGTTGGAGACTCTGCAGACAGGTCTACTCCCATAGCAGTCATAGCTACACTGCCTGAGGTAATTCTACTTGTGTGGATGCTGATGGTTTGACTTTATGTAGTCCATGTGTTAATAATGCAAGACTTTCTGATTCAGAAACCTTAGTTAAACTACCTTCTAAACTTAATCACTTGATGAACCAACAAAATGATGTTATTAGATTTATTCATGATTTTCCTTCCATTTTCAGTAATGTTCCTACTCAAACGTCTGTCCATCAACATAGAACTAAAGTTACTGTTAGAACCCCACTTAAGACAGCTTTCTTAATAGCATAAGCATGGCATAAGCATTGAGGCAGGAAGTAGAGTACTTGCTAAAACATGGTTTTGCAAAACCCAAAGTGAGTCCTTGGAGTTCCCATAGTTTATTAGTTCCCAAGCCTGATGGAACATTTAGATTTTGTGCTGACCATCAGAAAATTAACTCTGGTTCTGTTTCTGACTCATATCTGTTACAATGCATGGACAACTGTATTGATAAAATAGGTGCTACTCATTTTGTTGGTAAGCTAGATCTCCTAAAAGGTTACTGGCAAGTCCCTTTAACACCTGAAGCCTCAGATATTTTAGCTTTTGTAACTCCTCCTAACTTTTTATACTATACAGTAATGGCTTTTGGATTTAAAAAATGTTGAAAAAAAACCATCTCAACAGACTGTTACAGTCTGGAGAGACACGTAACTGTTTTGTGTTTTTTTTTCTTTCACGCTCTCTCCCTTCTCTATAATCCTACTGGCTCACAGGTGATGACTCGACCAATCATGTCGCTGGTGTTTGGGTGCTGCCACCTGGTCCACCATCAGGAAGTGCTGTTTCCAGAGGAGAGGCACAGATTCCTGGATAAAAGGGCTCTCTAGGAAGCATGCAAGAGATATTTTTTGGCCTGGCATGCATGAGATGCCATGGCTACCTGAGCATTCTGGTGTTAGGCTATTGTAACTGGTTTTAGCCTCCTTCACTGCATATGTTTATGCTTATTTCCTCTTTGCAATTGCTCTTGCTTCTTCTCCACTCACCCTGCTTATGTGATATGTGGACAGGTAGATTGGGTGTGCCTTTATATTCTCCTGGTAGAATGTGTTTTTATAGACACACTAGCTTAGCGGCAAGTGCCACCCCTCTAATTTGGCTGAGTTGGTTTTTGGGATAGCAGGATAGGTGTTTTGTTGCTTTCTTTTCTTTGGCACTGTACATGGTCCACCATTGCTGGTAGCTTGGGAACCTTATGTTATATGCTGAGAAGAAGCATTGTTTGTTTGTTTGTTTGTTTGTTTATTTACTTACTTACATACTTATTTTCCTATTCATTCATCTTTCATTAATTACTTTCTGTACTGCCTGTCACCTCATAAACTTTTGTTTACAGGGGAGGTGACTCTATTGCTTTATAGTATATTTAATGTACCTGATTCCTGGTGCAATACTATTTGTGTGAAAAAAGAAGAGAATGGTAAATCATTCAAAAAATCAAAATGGTAAAGCCATTTAACCATATGGCTGTTGTATGTGCATTTTCCTTTTATCCATCCAACACATGTTCACCCATATTACTCCCCTATTACCCCTAGACATACAAAGGGGATTGTAACACAGACATTCTGATTCTTGGGAGTTAGTACATGGGTTTTTCTTTTGATGCAAATGTAAATTACTCAGATATCATTATTGAACGGTAGATGCAGTGTTATTAATTAATATTTAATTAATTTCCCTTATATGCCAATTTCTTATATTTATTCTAGTATTTGTTATTTTTTCCTCAAATAATTTTAGTTACATAAATAACTTACAGTGCCAATATGAAACTTTCCAACAAAGTCACATTCTGACATGCAGAATGATGCAGTATTTCCAGTAAATATCACCATCATATAGCCATCATTCAATGAGATGAGACAATCAATGAGACAACTTACGAGAGATAAGAGCAAGAGAGATATCTTTTCCTATTAATGCTTAGATATTAATTACTCTGTGAGCTTATAACAAGTGGGCAAACTTAGCGGGCTGCATAAGGATACAACACATGTAAATTCATGTACAATATGTCAGATGAACCCCTAATATTTGCAGAATCATCATGGTTTCTGCATACTTTGCAGCTATAGTGAAGCATTTGACCATGACCAACCTTCAACAACAAAAACAGCAGTCCTCTATAACACAGTAATGTTGCTTACAAAAAAAAATGAAAATAATGTGTTAAATCAAATAATAGCAGACTATTTTCCTTGCCACTTGAGATTATTTTTAGCTCTCTGTGAGTTCTGGCCCCACACAACTACTTATAATAAGCAATTTTTAATGTAGGCTTGCAACACATTTTCAAGTATCAATATAAGACCAGTAAATAATCTTAATTCAAATTATCAATTTCTTGCTGCCAATGATGTATAGTGACACTTTGGGCACACTTTAAGCCACTGTAGACTGTTATAATTTCACTTTCCTCAAATAATTAAGGATTAAAGGTTAAGGCTCCTCTTTAAGGTGCCAAATTATCTAAGGGTGTCACTTACAAGGCAGCAGTTTTACTCTATCAGCAGTTTTTAGTCTCTCATAAGTGTCATGATCTCACACTGTAATGGATATAAATTTGGTATTTCATCTAGACAACGATACATCATGATTAGGATATCAGTAAGATTTCAGCTTGCACACATTGTTGAAAAACATTTCTGCCTCTTGTTGCTAGATGTAACCCTAATTAAAATTCAATCAGAGAAAAATCTGTAATGTTTTTGAGACAGGGCTTAGATTGTAGTATTCTGGGTAAGTCATATGTCCAGGATTTTATTTTATTTATTAATTTATTTAATTTAAACTAGGCTTAATTGATATTTGGAAGCTAGAACATCATAGTTTAACTCAGAAATTCATAATAACAATATCTAAAGAAACATCCTTAGAAAGAGGTAAATGATGAAATAGCACTTATGAAGTAATTATTAATTTAATGTTAAATTTCACAGTTACAGCCATAAATAGGCTACCAATACAATTAAAATAATGATAAACATGTTTAAGTGGTATTATCTGTTCCAGGAGTTCAACTGACATGTTAGAAAGGGCTAAGAGTGTTGGATTGAAAGTAAGAGAGAGAGAGAGAGAGAGAGAGAGGTAAATAACAAGTCCCCATAACACTTAAAATGAAACGAATGATGAGAAGTATGACTAAATAAAATTGCCTTCATTATGTTTAATATGCCATCACACCCCAAAATATCTAACTACACCCATCCTTCACTCCTCAAAGGGCACACGATGCCTATGTGCTAGTGGCTCTTGCAATCACAAGTGTTTCTCGGCACGAAGGTCTCTTGGTATGATACTATAAGACTCATAAGATATCCATCTTTAGTGTAGATGGGAACTTTTCTTGTAATGCACTTGCATACCCTGTGACACCACTCAACTCCCCAGGCTCTAAAGGATGTGATTATTTCCCCATGGAGATGATTCCTTTTGATGGGAATGCATCTTTGTTCCAGTGCAGTGGGAAACTCAGCAGTTCCCAGATAAATGCTGACCTGAACGAGTCTTATGCCTGCATTGAATTTTATTTGATAAGCTTAGTACCAAGATGGAGAGAGGTTTCAGGATCCAGTTCAAACTAGATAAATAGACCCCATTGTTTTGGACTATGGGGTTTATACCTTTTCTACTGCACCTTCATGGGACACAGCAAAAACTTTGTCAGAGTTTAATATTGCCTTTAAGCCCTGAAAAGGCTGGAGCATAACTGCATTTTGTATTCTTGCAACATTGTCATCAGGACTTACTAATATGATGTAGTTGCCATTCTATGAGTGATGTTATCAGCTATAAAGCATCCTGGCACCCTGCTGTTCCAGGTACTGTCAATTGCCTCATCTACCAGCAGTCTGTGGGTGTGGCCCTCCATGCCTATACTTAGTGTGAAGCAGGTGAGTCTCTTTTGAGCATTAGACTAATGGAACTGAACTGTGGGAAGCTAAAGGTGCCACAATGACAAGTTGTTTGGCCATGCTGGATCTGTGCATTGTGTGCCAAAGGTGCATAGAAGATTGTCCTACCACATTTGGCAACATGTATAACTTAAGTTAACAATAAGCCAAATCGAAGGAGTCCTAAAGTCTAAATGTGCCACACAGGAAATTCCTTCTGCTCTTGTACCCTTGAACCCTTGAAGAACAGACATCCTCTTAATGCAACTCTTTGTCTACATTCCTGTAAATAATTTGTGTTTTGTCACACCTTATTATTTTTGCAAAGTGTGCTTTTTTATCATGGGCACTGCAAGCCCTCTTTGTTCATCCGTAAGGCAAAGGAGGCAAAATCACCATACCATATTTTTTTCATGTAAAAAAAGTGTGTCTTTGTTAGTCATTAAATATTTCCTATTTGTAGGTAAATATTGCAGTAGGGTTTTGTGGTAAAACTTTATCAATAATTCATTATTTTATTAATTTTAATGCAACTGGAAAATTTTGTTATTTGATGTTTGGGGCCAGAGAATGATCACAGGTGAAGACAGTGGGCTCGAACATGGATTAAGTCTATACAATACTGTCAAACTCTGATGTAGATTACAATTGTGTTTCTGCAATGAAAAACACATGCTGGCATTTAGTTAAATTTTTATCATGTTTCATTTGCACTTACACACATCTAGCAATATATTTGTTCACTCTTTTTTTTTTTTACTAGGAACAAAAATCACAATTCCCAAAACTGGGAAAACATTTTAAACAAAGCTCATTTAAAATATTTTGCAATATTTTGCCGTTTCATTTTATTTTGCTGTCACTTGTTTGAATCCATAATGTCATTTTAAGGTGCTCCTAAAGCCTGAAGGATTCGAGAAGGGCATTAGAATTAAACAGACATTTTCTGTATTATCCCATCTCTCTCTTATACCATCACCCTTGTGGTTTTCCCCACAATTGAAATGTAATGAGCAATTTTGCATTCAAGAGCATGGGAATCAAATGGCATTGAATTGGTAGTATGATCTGGCCCATTTTCTCTTTTCATCTAGTTCTTCTTTCTCATGAGGTGTCAGCTGTTTTCAGCAATTAAGCCTGTTTTTTCTCTCTTTTTTGTTTCACAGAACAACCATAAAAGCAAGGGAGCACTATTCAGAAACTGCCCAAGCCTGACTAATGTGAAGACCCTTCTGAAGTGAATGTGACTTTAGACAAATGAATGAGTTTAAACTCAGAGACATCACCAATTTTATAGCTGCAGTATGTGTGCAGAGGCTTCAGCAGGGGGTTTAATTCCCTGTTGCTTGGTGTGCAGCTGCTCTTTTGCTTGAGGTAGATAGATTTGGTGCATGGATTTGGAGTGGTTTTGGAGAATTAGCTCCTTATCCCTACAAGATTTAAGCACTTTAGAATTCAATTTATACATGAACCACACCAAAGTTTATAGTAAAAGACACAGAGATTAACAGAAATGGAAAGTTTCAGTGGCAAAAAATTTGTTTTGTAACATGCGGGAGAAAAAAATTAAAAACCAGTTCTCATTGAAAGCATTTCCGAAGCATTTCACTCACGTATACAGCAGTATCAAGCAGCACATATATCAAAGCATTTCAATTTCACTAATGTTTAAATCCACATTTATTTATGAATCATATCACTGTGTGTGAAGCAATCATAAAATGCAGGGAAAAACCTGCTCTACTTATTTGTGTTCATTTATACTACTTGTTCATTGAGAGGTATTTTATATTCTAAAGCCACATGTCTTTAGTTTCTCTTCTAGATAAACTAAGAGCATAAATATGTCTAAACTGATATTTTTAGAAAGAAGTATTTCATCAGTTTCTGTTGCAAACTGTTATGTATGAGATTTGTAACAGATTACACGTGTATGTAACAGATTACACGTTCAAAAAGCAGTTGGGGAACATGAGCATGTCCCCAGCCTTGGAAGACAGAAAGTGCTGGATGTGATAAAGGAAATTTTATTGTTTAAACTTGTTGTATTTGGACACTTGAAATGTACCTGGAACAATATTACTCTGAAACCCTTGATAAACCCCTCAGAGGTTATATCACCATGCCTCATAACATAATTTCTGGTTAGGCAACACACATCTCCTCACCAACCAGTCTGCCATTCCCTTGAAAGGAAAAGTTCCCATGTTTATGTAGGCTACTACTTCTGGTGTGTTTTTGCGACAGCACTTGATGTTCTCCATTATGGCATGTTTGTGATTTGGCCATAATCACAGTTGTACCAATTTTCAGTATAAGTGTACAATTGCACAACTGCTCTTATACCACAGTTCTCTAATCTAGGCAACAAAAGGAATTACCACTCTGATGTGACACTGCAGAAGGCTGCATGCTGAAATGTTTGTTGTGATACCACTGTTGCTGAAAAGAAAAATAAATAAATTTAAATAATAATTTTGGAATGCGAACTTCCTTTCACTGCCTAGATTAGAGATTTATTCAATGTACCCAATAAGAAACTCTATATGTATATTCACTAAATATACACATAGAACAATCACTGACTGCACAATTTGTACTTTAGTGAACAAAGTTTTTGTACTCATTACAAATTTGATGACATTGCAAACATTTAAGAATTTGTTCTGCATTATTACTATTGGTTTTTGTGTGTGGTCTTTGAGAATCATTGTGCATTCATCCTGCATTCATGCTTGAATTAGACAAGGTGGTAGTATAATACCTGGCATTTTGAGATGCCAACTCATGTTCTCAAATATAACTAAGCAATGGATTTAAAACCAGTATGGTAATATTACGATGTCGGACAATTAAAGAAATTATGTTAAATAAAAGAAATATATTTTTTTAATAAACTTAAAATTTTTATTTAAATAAGTACTCAGGAACACAATCTGTTATGAACAATTGTATTCAGATTGTTCTCAATGTAAGAAACTTGATAAACAGCACCCACCTGAAGCACACTCGTCTCCCAAGTAGCCCTCCTGGCACACACAGAATCCAGCCTTACATTCTCCCTTGTGGCTGCAGTTGTTAGCACAGGAGATACGTGAGCAATCTTTACCTAGGAATCCCAACCTGCAGTGGCAAGTTCCATTGATGCAGAGACCCTGCTCAGAACAGTCATTCAGGCATCTGTTCACGGAGCAATCATCTCCAGAGTAGGCCTCCTCACACACACATCCTCCAGCAATGCATTCACCCTGGCCTGAGCAGTCGCCAGGACACCTAAGCTCTGAGCAGTTTTCGCCACTGAAGTCACTATCACACACACACTCTCCTTCTACACACACACCCTGGCCAGAGCAGTTCCCCAAACATTGTGGTTCTGAGCAGTTCTGTCCCATCCAGCCTTCATCACACAAACAACCACAAACATCCATGCTGAAGGTGCCATGGCCACTGCAGTGAGGGCCTAAATCCAGCCGGGCTAGGAATGAAATAAAGAAAAACGTCATATGGGAGATTTTCGAGTGACATGTTAGACACTATCATCAAAACACCAATTGAAGGAATATGTTTTAGAAGAATGCTGTACAGCACCAGAGATATAATTATAGTTATAATGAGAATGATTTTATGTTAGGACAAAGACAACACTATATAACAATTTTCATTCCTGTATTATTAATAATTTTTTTTCACAATTCACAGAGGTTTATGAGCATTATGCTCATATGTGTACTCGTTATTGCAGCTTTCAGTTTTACAGTTTTCTTTAAGGGCAGCATGGATGCCACCTGGGTCCCTGCTTCAAAACTCAGTTCGAGTCACCTTGTATCGGGAAATCAACATGATTTCCTCATGACTGCATGAGCTTCCTCTGGGTTTAAAGATTTCCTCCTACCTTCCAAAATCTTGCCATGATGACATTGGCAACTCTAAATTGCCCCTAAATAAGTGTGTGAATGCATGTGCATGTTCTGTGTGATGGGCTAGCATCCTATAAAGCGTGTATTTCTGTCTCACCCTCAGTATTCCTGTGATAGGTTAGGGTTAGGGTTAGGGTTCTATATATTCACCATGCCCACCAAAGCAGTTACTGAACATGAATATGATATATATATACAGGGAGTGCAGAATTATTAGGCAAGTTGTATTTTTGAGGAATAATTTTATTATTGAACAACAAC
>JAQQZR010000001.1:19225768-19236188 GCA_030068235.1 Notoglanidium macrostoma | reverse complement strand
AAGACAACATGCATGAAGAGGATGATGTGGCCAAAATACTCATTTGCCTAATAATTCTGCACTCCCTGTATATATTATGTGTGTGAGACAAATAAAGGTTTCTTCAGTTTCCTTTTCCTGTTTTCCATTCTCTAAATTCACCCACTGCATAATCACCCAGATATAACCATCCACTCTATAATCACCCACTTTATAAATTACCCCGAATTCCTCACTGTATTAAGATGGTTTTTTAAAGATAATTTTAACATCATTTTCATTCATGTTATTTGATGTACATTCTAGCTATTGATATATATTGCTAATGTGTTAGAAAAAAAAGAAAAAGAAAAAAAACTACAATGCCATTTCCAAAAACATTGGGACACTGTGTAAAATGTACATAAAAACAGAATGCAATGAATTACAAATCATGTCAACCCATATTTAATTGAACATAGAACAAAGCCAACATAGCAAATGATGGGGCAACAAAAGACTGCACATGTTGTGTAATGCTAAAGAAAAGAAAAATATACCTGGTGGAGCATCTCACAACTAATTAGGTTAATTGTCAACAGGTCAGTAACATGATTGGGTATAAAAAGAGCAACCCAGAGAGGCAGAGTTTCTCAGCATTAAGGATGGGGAAGGGTGCACCACTCTATGAAACACTGTGTGGGCAAATAATGCAATAATTTAAGAATAGTGTTCCTCAACATAAAATTTGGGGGTTTCATCATCTATGTACATAATATCAATATATCATAATACCATAATATCAGAGAATCCAGAGAAATCTCTTAACACAAAGATCAGTGCACAATAGTGAATAGCCATGATCTTTGGGCCCTCAGAAGAGTCTGAGTGCTAAAATGGCCTGCAGTCCAGTCCATTGAAAACATTTGGCGCATCAAGAAACAAAAAATAAGATAAAGGAGTCCCTACCCCCTGTTGAGCAGCATAAACCTTTATCAGGTACGAATAGGAAAACATTTCAAATTCAAAACTCTAAAAACTGGTCTCCTCAGTTCCCAAACATTTACAGAGTATTGTTAAAAGAAGAGGGGATGCAGTACAATGGTAAACATGCCCTGTCTCAACTTTTTTTAAATGTATTACTGGAATCAAATTCAAAATGAGCAAATATTTTCCACAAAAATAATAAAAATTTCTCCGTTTCAACATTTGATATGTGGTCTGTTCTATTTGCAATTAAATATGGGTTTGCATAATTTGCAAAAATTCAAATTTTGTTTTTAATTACATTTTATACAATGTCACAACTAATGTTGAAAATGGGGTAGTACAAGATAAGACAATCCAGACTCATAAAGGAAAAAATTTTTGTGACCCTGGATAGTGGGATTGTGATCATAAAAACAGACAATTGTATATAGAAAAAGAAAAGTGTAATAAATATGGCGATGTGTAATAAAAGTGTAATAAATGTAATAAATATCTGATATGATCATATTGGGCCCGATGCTCCAATGCTCCCATATGTGTAAGTCAAAAAAGCATGCAGCTCTCTGGTTTTCTGTATACTTCAAGTTGAGTCTAATTCTCAACTTAAGTGTATGACTTACATGCCCTGAAGAAAATTACATGCATTGGGTGGAGCTTGTGCACAATGGCATGATGTAAAACATTTGTTTTCTGTTTAACTATGTAATATATGGTTACAATAAATATTTGGTTATAGTTTAAAATGAATTACACACAAATCAAGGAATTGGTTACCTTTAATTTTACATGTATAATAATGTTAAAAGTTGGCTCTTGGTTTACTACAGCCCTTGGCAGTGAGAAGCTGAAAAGCATTTAAGTCAATGGCAGGATATGTGTAGATGGTATTTACATAAGAAATACCCCAATTCTGGCCTTGCTCCGCCCAAAGCACATAACTGCCTTCAGGGCACGTAAAGTCACAGACTTAAGTCTAGTGGAGAATGCGCATAGACTGAAAACTTCAGAGCTGTGCATTTTTTTAAACCATGTGCAAAGGTGAATTGGGCCCTTTATGAATATTATCACAGCAGGAGTGTTCAGGAAGTAAAATAATAATTAATACACTAACTGAAATTAAGCCTGATTCATGAAGTTTCATGTAGGAAAATGCCATTTTAGAGTTATTCTTCTATTATTGAAAATTTAATGTGAATCATTTTGATCCAAACGGAACAGTAGGTTTACATTAATATTTGCAAATTTTCCATTTCAAATACTTCCACTATGTATCTTATTTTGTTAAAGAGCCAAAACTTAACAATTGTCCCCAGATTCTTTTTCAAGCTTGGAGAAAAGTAAAAAATTTCTTATGAATTACTATAGAACAAACATGAAATAAAATATATTAGAGAAATAAACGATACATGTATCTTAGACTCACCCAGGACTACGTCATCTCCACAGCAAGTACTGCTACACTGTGCTCTGAGCAGTGAAACTTCTCTCTCCAGCATCTCTATGCGACTGGCTAGCTGCTGCAGCATAGCTGAAGCTGGGCATGAACACACTGCCTTGGGAATGTTGATGCGGTGGGTGAAAGTCACCTGGCTGTCCAAGTCCATTGATTGCTCCTCATACTCTTCACTTGATTTATCACTCCCTGTGGGTCCCTTTGAGTCCAGATCCACTGAGCACAGGGACTCTAGTGGAACATTAATGTTGTACACATGGTTGAAGATCATGGGCTGGCTCTGATTGTTGGTGTTGCCACTACCATCTGTAGCTTGCCGTTTGATCCTAGCTGTCCATACTGTTTTGTCCTTGTGGGCTGACACAGCATTAACACTAAGGAACAGCAATGTCAGGCTCATCAGAGAACACAATGCCATTATCGACCCACACGTCACTGTTCCAGGTCTAAAAGGCATAAAGAAAAAAACTCCAGATTACAAAGAGCATTTAATTATTCTCTCTGCAAGTGCAAGCACCACAAGGCTGAAATACAAACCATAGAGATGATGGAAGTGGGAAGAAAGAAATAACAGCAAAAAGATTTGGGCTCAACCTGACTAGTCAGAACAAGGAAATGGGTTGCCAGGCGGTGAAAATAGCAATTAGCGTCTCATATCCAGCTGTTCTGCAAGGATGATCGCTAGAAACAATGCTACATGCTACCTGCCAGACTGCGATAGCAGCATTAGAAATGAAAAACAGACAAATGAAATGGTCTATTATTTTCATGTATAATAAGAGATTGTAAAGGCAACATGTCAATGTGGATTTTGCCACTGATGGAGGTAAAATTGTTTGTTCTCTAATTGTTCTCTAATTAATTCTGTAAAGTTACATACATAACCTACCATTCTACTTTGTAATGTTCCATCCTGCCAGGGTGATGTCTTTCTGGAACTAGGAGCCCCCATATCAAAGTCATCATTATGGTTCGCAATACTTGCTGATACATTTCCCAGACAGTGCATTCCCTGGAGCAGCACTGAAATGCTGATACCTTTTCTATCAGGAATATCACTCAAAACATTGATCTTGCTCACTCTAGAGGATGATCACTCAAGTACAATACTGATCCCTATTGCGAGTGAGAACCACTCAGGTACAGATACTGATTTTGTTTGAAAACAAGAATAACTTGAATGGCAATACTGCTTCTATTGAAGGATAAGAGTTACTCTATTGATACTGCTCTCAACTGATGAAGAGAATGACTCAGTTTTTATTAATACTGCCTTCCACTCATTGGCAATTTTTTATTCTTTTTAGTGGTGCTCAAGCACACCTAAATTTCACCTCAGCACCCCTAAATAATACTAATATGTAATAATAATGTATTATTATTATTATTATTATTATTATTATTATTATTATTATTATTATTATTATTATTAATAATAATAATAATAATAATAATAATAATGTCTAAAATCATTTTTAGCCCTTTAATGTTAGATTTCGAGAATTTATCTGTTAGGGACAGAACAAATAATTACAGGTTCAAATAACGTTGTTTAAACGGATTTAATTTCCAGGATTCTTTTTAAATTGCTGAATGTTCTGAGAGCTTTGAGACAAATTGGTCATTATCACTGTGAATTAGAAAGTGTCTAATTAAAGTTCTATGGTGTGAATAGTGTCAAAGAAAGAACGTTAGCTGACGTTGTTCATTTATCGTTATCGCTAAGGTTAGCTTTCTGAGCTCGTCTGCTTCCACAGTTGCCAGCTAAGGAGCTAAATGATGCATTTTATTATTTTAGTCAAAGAAGTCACAATGTTTATTAAGCGTACCTGACACTTGCATGAATTTTGATCATGAATTAAATTTTGCAAAATTCATAATAATATAACTTGGCAGTGTTTAGTGACTTAATGCAATCACACACTAATATATAGGCCAAAAATAAGTTTAATTTATATAGTACATTTCTAATACCCAATGCTGTTGTGCCCCCCAAATACACCCAAATACTCACAATAAAAAAATTGGGAATTCTGTAAATTTGTGAATTTTGTGATCATTGAGTCAGTACTAAAACATTTTTAGATTTTAGATTTTTAAACATTAGTTTTCCAAAAAATAATTTACATTTGAAAAACATTTGTATGTCAGAAAAGAAAGAACATATTATGGAAGAGACCACTTTTCAGACCAACCAAAAAAGAAATGAAGGGCTTTTTGTTGCTTCATTTTTGCTAAGTGCAACAGGCAAAGTCTCCAGAAAAACTGTGGCAGATTCTCCAAGATGCTCAGTAAAATTTACCAGCTCATGTTCATATAAAACATTACACAATGTAACTGGGACTACTATTAAAAAAAAAAAAAGCAAAGGATCATGACACCAAATATTGTCTTTGTTTACTTTGTCTTCTGTCAGATTTGTTCATTTCTCAGCATCTTGATGTCAAATACTTTATCAAGCTTTGAATTGAACTGTGCTTCATTAGAAATTTGTTTTGGAGTATGATGGTTTACAGCCTTCTTCAGACACTGCCATTCTGCATGTACATTCAAAAGCCACTTTTGTATATCATAAGTAGGAGCATTACTGGAGTAATTTCCCTTATCTTTGTTTATGTACATGCATATATATATATATTTTTTTTCTTTTTTATCTATTATTTTATGTATTTATTTTTTTGAGTGTTTTGGTGATTAAGTACTCTGGGTTAAAGACAATAAAGGTTTTGTAAAATTTGTACAAAATTCCTCTGTCTCCCTCCTTTTCCTTCTATTCCTTCTCTTCCCTGCCTATGCTGGGTATGTGACAAGAAATGCTGTGATTATCTTCCAGTGCACAGAGATTAACTCCATAACCCCTATTTCCACATGTTAAATCAAAAATACTTTGACACAGAATCTGAAAGATGGCCACTTTTTTCTGTCCTCCTCTCACCTTTCTTCTTCACAGGCCAGTTCGACCCCTCATGACATCTCTGTTCTATTCTCATTATTCCTGCAAAACCTGCTAAATTGCCTTGTTTTTCAGGATCATTGGTACCTGTTCATTTTCCACACCTGTGACTCGGTGGTAACACAGTGCACATTAATGCACAGCAATGCAAAGCCTTCTTTTCTCTTTTGAATACATTTGAATGTGAGTGTGTATTCTAACCATGAATGGCATATTAGCAAGTATTATACTGACACTGTGACCTTTTCAAACTGCATTCGTGTCCTGCCTTCAGTTAAGACTAAGGTGACAAATCCACTACAGATTTGAATATTTGTTAGTAATCACTAAGGCTGGGAGAAGACTTAAATACTAGATCTTTCACTGATTATTATTATTATTATTATTATTATTATTATTATTATTATACAAATGTGCATAGTTTTCATGTATTATTTTTAAAAACCAATCCGTTCCTTCCTAAAACAGTACATTTCCCTGTTTTCCAGCATTGCTGGCACTTTTTATTTTAGTTACAGTTTTGTAAGAGAGCAAACCCCCATCAATAGTCATAAATGTATTTTTCATATTGTGTGATATTTATTGTTATTGTTTTATTTATAAATGATCAAGGCAGATTGGTTTATGTTTGTTGTTTGGAAAATGGACACAAATTGAAAATGACTGAAATGACCCTATTACATTTATTGCTTATTTGTGATGTAGAAACATTGTTATTCTACTTTATTAAATGCTGTTTTCTTGCAAAATTGATACATATTTAAAATGATACAAGCATGAGTACAACCTTTAGCTTAATGATGACAGATTTCAAAGCAGCGAACTGGATAATTAATGCATATGTTTTATTATTATACAAATAATAAATATTACAAAACATGGACAAATAATGTTAGTAGCTACTTCAGAATACCATGTGCAAGTTCAATGATACCATAACCATCCATAAGAGACCATAATTGGGAATGCTCTGTGGGTGGCAAGGATGGCATCTCTTGGTCAATCAAACTCATATTGCCCCATTGAGGATACTCATTAACTCACAGAAGCATGTTCAAAAACAGATTGAAATGATGCAGTCGCTGGCTTCATGTGTCTCGCAGGAAGCACATAATAGCCAACAATCTCCCAAATTGGAAACGGCCATGCATTATAAGAGAATTAACTGGTAGTTGGGGTTTTGGAATTACTAAATTAGGAGGGGAAAATGGATACAATCCGGAATTTAAACATAGCCAGTAACATTAGTAGGAACATTTGCTACATAGGCTACCCAGGTAATTACAGAAAAGATTTGTTTGTAACTTGGATTTTGGTAGGGAGACGCTTAATATTATCCATCCATCCATCCATGCATTATCTATACCGCTTTATCCATCTGGGTCTCGGGGAAGCTGGAGCCAATCCCAGCAGACTTCAGGCGAGAGACGGGGTACACCCTGGGCAGGTCGCCAGTCCACCACAGGGCCACCACAGACAAACAGCCACACACGCTCACATTCACACACATGGGCAATTTAGAGTAGCCAGTTGACCTAATCTGCATGTCTTTGGACTGTGGGAGGAAACTGGAACACCTGGAGGAAACCCACGCATGCACGGGGAGAATATGCAAACTCCGCACAGAAAGGCACCCTGGGTGATCCGGGGATCAAACCCAGGACCTTCTTGCTGTGAGGCGACAGTGCTAACCACGACATCACCGTGCCACCCCCTTAATATTATAACTCATTAAATTTGTAACCTATAAGTTTGTCATCTACCTTCTTGGTCCAACTACTTTCACCAGTTTACTTTTGGGATTCTGAAATTTTGTTTGTACAAAACACATAAAACCATCTGGAATTTGAAAAAGACAACCTCCACTGCTCAAGATGTGCCGAGAGACACTGGCTCATATAGAAAATGACTTCCATTCTTTTTGACGCTCTCACCATGTTTGGTCTGAAAGTACCATAAGTCAAAAAAGTGACCAGTTCTGTGGTTTTCAGTCTACGCATATTCTGCCCTTGATTTAAGTCTATGCTCATGTATATTATGCTCTCTGAAGGCAGTTATTTGCTTTGGGCAGAGCAAGTCCAACATCTGGGCATTTCTTATGTAAATACAATTAACACACATTCTGCCTTGAGTTAAAGCTACACTATGTAGGATTGCTGCTATCTAGCCGTGAGGTAGCAGATTTGCAACCAGCTAAATGCCCCCTCCCTCACCCCTCCTGTTTCAGGGGTGTATTGGAACGTACAGTAGCCATCAGGTACCTGAAGCGAGTGCTTCCAATTTGATGTCATCTATCACCACAAGCACCACCAAGTCGTGAAACAATATATCAACTTTTATGTCAGCGGCAGGCCTAGTTTTAACATTATTATACATATACAAATATAGTTCAAAATTCCTAAATTTATGTGTAATTTGTTTTAAACTACAACATTTCTTTTAACCATATATTACATTGCTAAACACAAAAATACAAAAAAGTTTTACATCATACCATTGCGCATAAACCTGGCAAATAATTAGCTCCATTAGAATAAAACAATATTATCATGAAGTATCAATTAAGATTAGTATTAGATTAGGTAAATAGAACCAACCTTCTGGCATGCCTTGACAATCCTAATCCAAAATGCCTGTTCTGCATTTGCTTGCCCTCCTGAAGAAGGAGATGAAAAGAGCCAAGATGACGGCCACAAGTATTTCCACCTCATCTGGATATACTGGGGCTCACTGACGCCCAGTGCATCAAGAATACTGAACAAACAGCTTTCCAGTCTCAAGTGCACTTCTAACTAATGACATTCCCTCATTTTAGTTGAAACGTGGCAAGGTTTTAATGGCTAATGTTCTTCTTTTTGTAACCATACTTACTGATGCGCATCAAATTTAATTATTATTAATAAATCTCCACACATCAAGCATGTCTTTATATACATAAATTCAGCATACATGTTGTTTTATGTATATTCATTTTATTTTATTGGTTTACATCATAGGCCTACATAGAAACTAATACCTTCCTTTGAGGTGATTATAACTATACATGAGCTCCCCCTTTAATGTTTTTTTTCAAAATCAGGGTCTGGGGTATACTTTAAATGGATTTCAATGACATTCAATGCGAAAATGCGAAAGTCCATGTTTCATGTTTTCCTAACAGCCAAAATACTAGAGGGTGTGACTCATTCTACTTCTATTTTAAATAAATCTCACCTTAATTCATGAACCCTTTTTGTGCAAAGCAATGATGACTACACATGTTTCCTTACAGGTAACCATGGTTAACAGAGGAAGAACAATGATTTCAAGCACCATGCTCAGCATGACAGAGTGATCTCTAGCCTTGTCCTTGTCCACTCTCTCACCTGTGTTAACAAGAGAATCACTGAATTGATGTCAGCAGGTCCTTTTGTGGCTGAAATGCAATGGAAATGTTTTTTTTTTTTTTTTTATTAAGTTAATTTTCATGGCAAAGAGGGAATTTGCAATTAATTGAAATTCATCTGATCACTCTTCATAACATTCTGGAGTATATGCAAATTGCCATCATAAAAACGGAGACAGTAGACTTTTTGAAAATTAATATTTGTGTCATTCTCAAAACTTTTGGCCATGGCTGGTATATATGTCCTATGACCAAGTCAATTGGAATAATTTTGTCTACATGACAAGAAAAGGCTTCCATTTAACAACATATGTAGTTTCCTTTAATAGTTCTTTCATTAAGGTCATAAAATATTCTCATTTTCTTGTTATAAATAAAAAATATCTGTGAGAATGTATAAAAACAATTAAAGCTTGTGATTTAAAAGAAGACAACCACATACCTGGCAACACTGCCTGCACATTTATTTATTTATTTATTTATTTATTTTCTCTCTGATTTTTTTGAATGCTCCCTGAAATGCATATGTTTGAGAGACAGAAGCCATATTCAGAGATGGTTCAAACCATCAGGATTTATGAAGTGAAAGTCCTACTTATTCACAGAGTGACCTACCTTACTTATTCAGAGCCCTTTCAGTTACACACATTTCAGTTACACGTTTTCTCCAGCGTGTGGATTTATGCGTGATATATTTGAAATAGAAGTAGACTGAGTCACACCCTCGGGTATTTTGACTGTTGGTAAAATGTGGAACGTGGACCTTCGCTTTTTCCATGTGAATGTCATTGAAATCCATTCAAAGCTTAACCTAGACTCTGATTTTCGAAGTAAATGCTAAAGAGGGAGCTCAGCTATGCTAAGTATTGCCTCAAAGAAAGACCTATGAAATAAACCAATAAAATTGAGTGAATAGCCTGTATACAATACAACACATGAGATGAGCCTATGTATTCTATAAAGACATGTTTGACATGTGGAGATTTGTAAATAAAAATGCAATTTGATGCTCACTAGTAAGTATGGAGCCCTTCTCATGACATGAAAAGAAAACATTATTAAAATGTAGCCACGATTTACTTAAAACATGGGAACGAATTATCGAAATGTGGTCACAAAATAGCTAGTCTACATATTGTTTCTTTTTGTGTCATGAGTGGGACTTCGTAAGTAAGAACTGCAGGTTAGGCTGGAAAGTTGTTGGTTCAGGTATCTGGATGCACTGTGTCAGTGAGCCCCAGTATATGCAGAAGATATTGAGACAGTTGTGGTCGTCTTCTTTGCGTCTTTTTCTCATCAGGAGAACAAAGAAATGCAGAGCAATTGCTTTAGGATTGTCAAGACATACCATAAGGTTGGTCCTATTTATACTGTTTTAGCTATAGTAGGCTATTAATCTTATAATACTAATTTAGTACTAATCTTATTTGATATTTCTGTTTTATTCTAACAGAACTAATTATATACTAACCTGGCTTGTGCACAATTACATGATGTAAAATGTTTTTTGTTTAACAATGCAATGTATGGTTACAACTCAGCTAACAAGCATCTTCGGGCGAGAGGCGGGGTACACCCTGAGCAGGTCACCAGTCCACCACAGGGCCAACTCAGACAAACAGCCACACACGCTCGCATTCACACCTATGGGCAATTTAGAGTAGCCAGTTGACCTAATCTG
>JAQQZR010000001.1:19191460-19211044 GCA_030068235.1 Notoglanidium macrostoma | reverse complement strand
CTCACAGTCCAAAGACATGCAGATTAGGTCAACTGGCTACTCTAAATTGCCCATAGGTGTGAATGCGAGCGTGTGTGTGGTTGTCTCTGTTGGCCCTGTGGTGGACTGGCGACCTGCCCAGGGTGGACCCTGTCTCTCGCTCCAACTTCCCTGTGACCCAGATGGATAAAGTGCTATAGAGTATGGATTGATGGATGGATAAAGAAGTATGCAGGACTCATGTAGTTAAGCTTTTTTTACTTGCTGATAAGGTAAGATATTTATTTGTTTTTCTATTTGGTGGCTAGTTAATTTATACTTTTTTTTTTACAAAGCTGTAAAGTTCTTTAAGCTAGAAGATTCATTATAGCAAAGCTAGTGACTAAAGGTAGGTTTTATATAATGGGTGAGACTGAGTCATCTGGGGTGTCTGCCCATTTAACTTAAATCTATTGCTTTGTGTTTTGACTTTTTGTGCCTAAATGTGTTTGACAGGCTGGAGAACAAAATACACAGAATACCTTAGAAATACACAGAGAACACTGATTGTAAAAATGCACACAGTCTATTATGAGATGAGCAGAGGTAGTTCTGAGTTTACATTACTTTAGTTACATCATTAATTTTGTTTTATCAAAAGTTGAAAAGTCTGAATAAATGAATAAATGTGTAATGTACATATTGGGTCCTTTCTAAGAGCAGGTGTGCCAGGTCCTGTTTATGTCAAAAGAGAGCCAGAGATTTGGTGAGTAGGGTTTAAGCTTTACTGACACTGAACTGACTATTCTGCAACATAAACCTTGCAGCTTCCTTGGTAGAGGCTGATATTCTTGAATCTGCAGTAGCACAGCTGAATTTAGAGGAGAAAAGTAGAACTGAAAACATTCCTCATAATTAAAAAGAGAAAAGGATAAAGTTACCATGTTGACCATCACTTAACATTGCAATCTCATTAGCAATCTAAAGAAATACAATACATATTGATAAATTTCATGATTAATATTTACCATCTGCTCCAGGCAGTCTCCAGGCATAGACAGCTTGAACCTAATCATTCTAGATTAACTTGTGGTCTAACAAACAAATCAGAGACCCACCTTAAAGATTTAGTAACTCTAACCACTTCTTTCAAAACAGAACTAGCCAGACACTGATACACATTGTGACATTCAAAACATGGCCCTTTCCCTCAAGCTCTGAACAAGCTTCAGTATAAAGTCCCTTGAGGAATGTTAAGCATTTTTCAAAGAGAATTGGATAAAATTTAGATACTCCTACCTGTGCTAGAAGTGCAGGTTACTGCCCTGGCCCATAGGTCCCCAAAGTCTTTATGGCACAGACTTTCACTACATTCGCAATACATTGTCAGTATCAAGGAAATGTCTGGAATAAATGTCTGGAATAAGACTGACTCAACCCAGTGCAATGCTCCAGCTCAGTGCGGCCAGACAAGGATAACTCTAGAAACCTCCCACAGAGGGTGATTTCTGTCTACCCTCCAGGAGAAGCCGGCGATCTACATAGGGAGAGAGATCACCAGCACAAGAGAGTATAGAGTAGCTCTGTTCCATAGCAGAGCCTTTATAAGAGAACGATGTGTATTGTGTTTGTGTGTAGATGACTGAGTATATTGTGGACTGTTAGCAAAGGGTTATCCTACCACCTGGTCTCTTCCAGGTCCAGTTATTAATAGCTATTATTAATAGAGTTATTGCTGTGGGAGTTGAGCACTGTTCTCCAACAAGACTGTAATTTTAGAGCTTCTTTACAGTTTTGTTTTGTTTTCTCGATGAAAAGGCTTTTTTTCATTCCATTCATCTCTATGTCTTGAATCTGTGTGTTATCTTCTGCTGCTATGTTTCACAGTATCTAATTTGTGACCATTCAACATGAATGAGATCAGTCATATTGGAGTTCATGTGGCTTATCCACTTAGCTTTTGTGTTAGGTTTAAAATTAAGATTTTAGGGTTAACATTATTCTTTAAGTCTTAGAGATAAGGTTAGAGTTAGGTTAAGAGCTATGGCTAAAACTGAGTTTATTCTTTGCTATAGATTCTTGCTATGGTAGCATTTTTTAACAAGGTAGCACAAATCATCAGAACACCAGAAGCACAAAAAAACAACAATGAAGGAGAGCTACAGCTTAATGAATTGTTTGCAAAATGTGATGCATATGTCCATATGCTTCTAGCATGTTTATTATGTTGGTTTTAATATTATGAATCATCTTACACTTATGTCTTGTTGGTGAAGCAGATGATTACTGCAAAAACATCAATTTGTGCATGCATATCATTCTCTGTTTTCCGAGAACAGATGCATTCACATTACAGTTAGATATAATAATTAATGATTTGAAGAATATTCTGCTGCGGGAGATAGCTCTACTTATTGACAGGATTTCGTGCTATTAGCCTATGGAGTTGTTCTTTTATTGTTTAGCCTCAGCTAGATTGTTTGGCTATTATGATTTTATTGGTTGGTTGTGTGTGTGGTTTTTTTTTTTTACTTGGGGGGGGGGGGGTTGTTGGTAGCACAGGAGGTCCCCTACATCTACACTTTTGTCTATACTTGGTTCTTTGTTGTGTTATCAGTGAGCACATTTGCACTGAGCAATTTTGTGGTGTGAAGTACTGTACTGTACAAGTGGTAGGTAATTTCCCCTTTAGTAAGTCCCTTAGTTTTGTTAAATCCATGTCTGTTTTAATTCCTTTCGGGATTCCTTCTTTGACACTTTCTGGTGTGTTTAATACATCATGGCCTTATTATATATTTTTTTAATGCTATATTGAAATGCAATAAAAAGTACATTTTTGATTTTGGAAAATCCAGTCTCTAGCATTCAATCACTGAAAAAAAATGCTTTTCATTGTAACACCAGTGTGAAGCAACTTATTAGTATAGAGGTAATCCAAAAGTAACGGAAAACAATCAATTACATAAATTTTGTGGTAATTAGATTAGGTTACTGACTACATTTTTTAGCAGGCAATTAGTAATTGTATTGAAATACATTTTTAAAGTAACCCTCCCAACCCTGTTTTTAGGTACATAGGGTGCACATCCACATATAATGGAGGCTGCCATGTTGCAACACCATGTTGCTGCATTAGTCCAGAATGGACAAACCTCTAGAGAGTGCCTTCCACATTTTGCTTTTCTACAAGTGGCAATGTGAAGCCAGAAGAAAGACAAAAAAGAAAGGAATCAGTGTTTGTGGCTAACATGTTTGAGGACCCAAACTTTGCAAATATGGAGGATCGTACTTATAACACAAGAAACAGTAAGGGAGCATGAATCCTCTTCAAAGAAGTAAAAGAATGAATCAAAATGAGGTGAAATTGGGACAATGGAAGAAAACATGGATAAAGAAAACAGATTGTGGCTTTTCCTGTATGGAAATCATCAACAAATGTTTTCTGAGTGATGCCAAAGATGTCTGTTTTATGCTAATAAAAATAAAATCAAAATATCGCTATGATACTATTCTTATAGTATTTATATAAATATTCATTAGTGCAGCTGATATTTTCTAAGTAATGACTCCTGTTACACTGAGATAACACACCAGACTACAGACTACAGTAACACTGCTACAGGTCTGCACAGAGATGCTGTGTAAATGCACAGAGATGCTGTGTAAGTGTTGTTACAACTGTTGGTGTTGTTCATATTGCACAGAACCATCCATCCATTTATTATCTATACCGCTTTATCCGTCTGGGTCGCGAGGTAGCTGGAGCCAATCCCAGCATCTTCGGGCAAGAGGCGGCGTACACCCTGGACAGGTCGCTAGTCCACCACAGTGCCATCACAGACAAACAGCAACACGCTCGCATTCACACCTGTGGGAGGAAACCCACGCATGCACAGGGAGAACATGGGTGACCTGGGGATCGAACTCAGGACCTTCTTGCTGTGAGGCGACAGTGCTAACCACTGCACCACTATGCCGCCATTGCACAGACCGGTATAATAAAATAGTTTTATAAATACGAATTTCTGTTACTGCTCATTGCTTTTTTTGAAGGGTTTCCACTTTTTCCTTTTCTTTTTGAGCAGCAGAAGTAGCAGCAGCTCGGTGAGCTCCGTTTCCATGCTTGGCCCTAAGCAATCCTCTCCCCCTCTCTCTCTTCCTCTTCATCTCCCTCTCAGTTGACTGGCTACTCGATGCAGTGATAGATGACGACATCATTTTGAAAGCACTCGGATTGAACACGATGGCCACCATACCTTCAAATACGCAACTGGTAAGGGAGGTGTGAGGGAGGGGGGCATTCAGTTTGTTGTAAATCTGCAACCTCACTGCTAGAAAGCCGAAATCCTACATAGTGTAGCTTAACTTTAGTCAACTCTTGTTACAGAACTACCACAGCTACAGACACTATTCTAACTAAAATGGAATATATATTTTGCACTGTGCTAAGTGTATAGACAGTAGACATCAGGTAAATCTAAGTCCACAGAAGTTAAGGATTTCATAATAAAAGTGTCAATTAAAGTTATTTTACAACTGGCAACATGATTGTTCTAGTAATAAAAGAATATGAATATTTGGAGCAGAGAGCAGTATGACCAGAAAGATTTATGCAACACATTCTGTGGGAGGACAGCAATGTTGAATATGGCTGATCTCACTGAGTGCCAAACCACTTTTCACAAATATTTATCTAGACATGTTTGACACCTGGAAAGTACCTAATCAGCCAATCATGAGGGAGTAGTAAGCAGTAAAAATGGGCAATCATTTTCACATGCCTAACTGCTAGCTAAATGGCTGGAAACTACCGGTTTTATCAATATTTTATTATGCTCTTTTTGCCATCAGTGAACAAATTTGTTTAGATGGTGGCACTCATTATAGAGGAGTTTGTAAAGAAATATAGAATATGAGTCATACTGTAACAAGAAGAAGGCTGCAAATGGATTTTCAATCTTATTTGGGTCTGGAAAAAAATCACTGGGATTTAAAAATGAATCTTAAATTTTAAGTTTTCAATCCCTACAAAATCATGAGGCACTTTCAACATTTTAGGTAAATGTTACTGGGATTATCAACTTCTGGCTCCCATACCCTTCCTCCCCTCTGCAAGAAAAGTATGCAAGGAAAAGAATTTTGTTCTCTTGGAATCTTTTGTTCATTAAAGAGATGGCGCATTTAAACCATGTGCTTATGCCACTCAGTACACTGATTTAAAAGAGATTCCCATGTAGGAAGCCCCTTTGTATCCCAGATCTGGAAGCCTTCTATCTTATCTCTCCTTGACTGCTCTGAACACATTTAAAGAATTGATATGTCCTCAAAGATTGGACTATCTTCCCAGTCACAGTTTAAATAAAGGAGGCATTAATTAGACTTTAAGGATGCATCAGATTATTAGTTCTACTTGCATTTCTTTGCACTTCTTCAGTGAATTTATATTGTCCAGGGTTTTTTTCTCTAGAGACTGTTGTGAAAATCCCAGGAAATCATTAGTTTCTGAAATACTCAAACCACCAAGCAAATGCCATTACCCACCTTCCCACTTCTTTCAGACAGATCATTAACTGGAGCTATTGAACTGTGTATGATTTATGCATTATGCTTCTGCCGCATGACTGGTTGATTTGGATTATTGCATCAATGTGCAGGTGTACAAATATTCCTAATAAAGTGGACAGAGACTGTGTTCATTATTGTGAGAAATTGTGATATATATATATAAAACAGGAAAAACAGTTTCAGAGCAGCAATCAATTAGTATTTTAAACATCTTTTATAATATTTTATAGAGGAACATATTTTTGACAGATGGGAAAAATATTCCATAATTTAGAACCCCTAAATTTCAAAGAAAATTGATCTCTGCAAGTGAGGAATTTAGGAAAAGATAATGATAAGATAAGATCTTATCTTGAATTGCTCAAGGATATTTTCATTCACGTGAATATATCTTATAAATAAAAACACATATTTCATAGATGTTGATGTCAAAAATAGTAAGAATGTTGAGTTTCTGAAATAAAGTAGCAGAAGAGATGTGAGACTCTGAAGGGGTTTACAATCCTAACAAAACATTTCTGGAAAGCCAGAATTCTGTGTAGAGTAGATAAAAAAGTACTCACATCCACTATATTACAATAGGAAAGGTAGGGGTAAGTTAAACTGTAATAAAGAGTAAGGAGACAGTTTGTAGCCACAACAATGACTACAACTAACAACTAAACCTCATAATAACTAATAGTTTATTGTTCTGCTAACCCAGTCAACTCAAACTCTCATCAACCATAATTCCCAGGAATCTTGTAGTTGGCACTTGAGGTAACTCAACAGTTTCAATTCTAATTTTAGATAAAACCTTAAAATATGTTTTTTGCCACTGAAAATTATTTAAAAAAATTGTATTCAAAGATTATTTAATGTTTATTTAATCTAAACCATTTAACATAAGATGTTAAACTATCATTAGCATCCCTATTTAATGAATTGAAATTTGAATGTGAGAGAACAGGGGTTGTATCATCTGCAAACATTATTAGAGAGATATTTGAAACATTAGACAAATCATTAATATAGATAAATAATAATAATTGCCAAAGAATGAACCCATGTGGATCCCAACAGAGTAGTCTAGCTTTAATGGAAAAGCAACCCTTAACTGATTTCTGATGGAGAAATAACTTTTTAGCAATTTGTGCATACTATCGTGAAAACCATATTTGTGCAACTTTTCCAATAAAATATGATGGTTAATTTTCAGACATCTCTTTCCCAGACTCTTTAATACCATCTACAACATTATAATAGCATCTTGACTTGGCCCTCCAATAGTTAATCTTGTCTGAAATTGAGATAAAACTTTGCACTGTATCCAAATCTGACCTAGTTTCATTGTAGTTCTTAGACCAAGTTTTACATGAGCTTTTTAAATTGTCAAATTCCTTTTGAGTCATTTCTAGACTCACCTGGATATCATAGACTTGCTTTGACAGATTGTCAATCCTCCTGTTTGAAGAATCAACTTTAACAAGTTGATTGAATCAACAAGGTTTGAAGCTCTTTTCCTGTTGTTTAAACAAAGTTTTGTAGAAATCTTTTTGCTGATCCAGCATTTCACGCACTTGAGCCATGGTAACAATTTCATCAGGGGTGGTGATTGGTGCTTTAGGTGGTGATGTCTACTTTAAAGCCTTACAAATGTCTGTGCTTTTCTATATGTTGGATTGTGTATTGTAACACACGCTGTGCCTAGAATACAGTGATTTATGCTATAACCAAAATATTAAAAGGACATATTTGCACTATGGGTTCTCCCGAGATCAAAAGGCTTTAATATGTATGTGTTTCATCCATACATCCCCTAGCACACACAGACACACACACACACACACACATTCTTTTGCTGAGCCTACAGCCATCAGCAGAATCCATCATGTGGACAGAATTGCTGAGTAGCTATTACTTTCCTGTGGCCACCATAAAACCAGGCAATTAAATGCTATTGGACATTTGGCTCTCTCTTGATGCACAAAAGCCCTGTCATAGGCTGTCAATGGAGATGGAAAGGACCTTGACAGCTACAGTGAAATTGCAACTCACAAAGTGGACAAGTCAGGCCAGTGAACTCTAATTAGCAGCACATACTCATTCCTACACATTGATTTTTGGGAGCCCAATATGGGTGCTTAGGATCATGGAGGTTCCATTAGCATACTGAATTTTCCTAAAGAGTTGTAGGTTGATGTTAGATGGATTGTGACATTATCTTGAATGTTATCCCACATTATTTTCTACCACTAGATATTGAGAGATCATGCCTCAAAAATATCATGCCCCATGAAGTTATTGTTTAAAGGTGCCAGGTAGTGGAAGGAGGTATACCAGAATAATAAATTATACACTCACTGTCCACTTTTATGCACAGTCATGCAGTCATGCAATCAGCCAATCAACTCCAGTTAATGTTCACTTCAAACATCAGAATGAGGAAAAAGTGTGATCTCTGTGACTTTAACAGTGGCATGGTTGGTGCCATACGGGCTTGTTTAATTTATTTCAAACTGCTGACTTAGGATTTTCACACACACCAGCCTCTAGACTTTACACAGAATGGTGCAAAAAAAAAAAAAACATCCTGTGTGTGGAGGATGTGTGGACTAAAACACCTTCTTGGTGAGAGGAAACAGAGAAGAATGACCAGACTGGTTTTAGAGGACAGGAAGTCTATAGTCACTCAAATAATCACCCTTTACATCCATGGTGAGCAGAAAAGCATCTCAGAATGCACAACACATCAAACCTTGAGGTAGATGGGCTACAGCAGTAGAAGACCACATCAGGTTCCGCTTCGGTCAGCCAAGAACAAGAATCTGAGGCTATCGTGGGCACAGACTCACCGAAACTGGACAATGTTTTTTGTATGCGGAGATGCTTTTCTGCTCAAAATGGTTGTAATGAGTGATTATATGTATTACTATGTTCTTCCTGGCAGCTTGAAACAATCTGGCCATTTAAGTCTGACCTCTCTTATCAACAAGTTGTTTCTACCCACAGAACAGTCACTCACTCGATGTTTTTTTTTCCACACCATTCCGCATAACTCTTGAGACTCTTGTTGCCTGTGAAAATCCCAAGAGACCATCAGTTTATGAAATAATAAAACCAGTTCATCTGGCACCAACATACATGCCATTTTTAAAGTCACAGAGATCACACTTGTTCTTCATTACAATGTTTCATGTGAATAGTAACTGAAGCTCTTGACCTGTGTTTGCATGATTTTATGCGTTCTACAGGTGTTCTTAATTAAGTGGATGGTGAGTGCATATTTTTCATACCGTTAATTTGAATTCATCAATCCAACATGTAAAGGTACATATACATGTACCAAGGTATAATAGACTTTGAATTTCTCATAAAAACACTTTCACATAAATTTTACTTCAACTTCAAGTCAAGGCCAAACTAGAAAACAAGAAAAGCTGGGCCATTAGAAAAGGCTGCATAAAGGCATCGCTTTGTCTTAGCTTAGTGGACTGTACTACACAACACAATACCTGGAAGCACTGCCTATAAGCAATAGCTCAGCACACAGTGTTGCAGAGGTGCTTCTCCATATTATCTTGTTATAAGTCTTGTTATTAGTTATCATATTGTAAGGATCCTGAAAGAGGTCACACTGGCAATGACCAAGGCAGAAGTTCATGTAACAGACACTACGAAAATCATTATTCTAAGTTCATTCATGATTCATGTGTAAAACTGGGATAAGTGACTCAAGCCCTGGTTATTTGCAGTACAAGATGTCCTGCTAGCCTTCATTGATTTTTCTCCATTTGAATTACTGTATGGACACAAGTGTGGCAACTTAGAAGTCATTAAAGAAAACTGGAAGGAGAGACCTTCTTATAGTAAAAGCGAAATTCAGTATGTTCTTGACCTGAGGGCAAAACTCCACACATTAGGGCAATTAACATAAGAGATATTGCTACAGGCGCAAACACATCCCAGCTGTATAATAGCTGCACTCGGCTATGTGTGTTTTCAATTTACTTGTGGCTTGGCAAGGGCCCTTTAAATTCACACAGTGGGTCAGAGAAGTAGATTATGATATAAATAATAAAAAATATACCATCACACTCTCCTAAAAACATGGAGAGAGGAGGTTCCTGTGGCACTGGAAATGGTGGTTCCAGAGAGGGAGGAGCTGGGCTTGAAGGTAAGTGCAAAAAGGCAGACAATTCACCATGGAAAGCACCTCTCACCACCCCAGAGAGCACAGGATGCAGGAGGAATTCACTTATGTGTTTTTGCTTCTACCTGGACACACAAACTTCATAGAGAACCACATTTAGTCTCCTCCAGGTGTGGTTGTATGCAGCCTCCCATACCGATTACCTGAACACAAAAATGTCGTTCAGGATGAAGTCAAGGCTTTGCTTGACATGGGGGTAATTGAGAAGTCCCACAGTCATTGGAGCAGCCTGGCAGTCTTGGCGCCCAAAACCAACAGGTCAGTTCGGTTACACTTGGACTTTAGAAATGTCAGTGCGGTTTGACACATATCCAATGTTTTGCATTGATGAACTGCTTGATCAGTTAGGTGCAGCTGACTTTTATTTGACACTGGATATAACCAAGGGGTATTGGCAAATTCCCTTGACTTCAATATCCCAAGAAAATGCTGCCTTTTCAACTCCATTTAGGTTACACCAATTCGTCACCATTCTGTTTGGGTTGTTTGGAGAATCTTGGATTCTTCTCACTTTGTCAGACTAATATGTCAGACAGCGGGCTGGAGGCCATTTTGTAACAGGTGATAGAGAGGGAGGAGGGCCTGTAAATCAGCCTGTGCTGTAAATCAGCCACAAATTCTCTGTGAGGGAGACCAAGTACAGTACAGTAGAAAAGGATTGTGTGATATTACATGCTGGGATGCCCTTTTATCCTCTGTTCCAATCACACCCCACTCCAGTGGCTCCACTGAATGAAAGATACCAATGTGTGGATCATTCATTGGTATCTGGCACTTCATTCAACCATTTAAGTTTGAGGTGGGCCACTGAGAAGGGCACAGATGGTGGTATCAGATCATCTCTCCTAAAGGAGTGAGTCAGCTGCCTCCTGTCTCCTCATTTTCCTCTAGAATCTCACAACTGTTACATCCAGATACGGGATAGGTAGTAATAAAGGAATACACTGGAACTATTCTTTGAGCCTTTGCCTAAACATTGTGCAAGTGCAAAGAGCAGATCACATAAGGTGTTATCATAAATGCAATTTTGAAATTTTGAAGTGAGTTAGAAAAAACTGCTGCATGAGCAGTTTTTTAAAGTCATGTTCTGTGTTTCTGCATTTCACCAGTATCAGAATTGGGATGTTTAAGCTTTTTTGCTTTGAAGACATGATATATTTGGCATAGACTTTCTGACATTGTAGTTAACAACTATTCATAAATCAACTCATGAAAGTCCTGGAAAGTTTCTATAGCTCAACTGGAAGTAGTAGTATCACAATTACAAATTGCATAAAATGGTGCAGTCATCCAGATGCTGTTTAAATCTGAAAATAAGAGCCTCTTTTGAGGCCACTGAAAAGCTCAAAATTTATACTGTCTACATAGAAATTTATACTATTACACTAACTAATTCTTGTAGTGATTATTTAAAAATTAAAAGTAAATTATTGTTTGTAAGTTTAATTTAGTGGTGGAATGAGAGAATGTAACAAGTTTGTGTGGGCTTAAATAATTTTTCTGGTTCTTGCTGAATTGATATTCTCACGTCCAGATTTAGTCATGAGTGTTAGATTAACATCATACTCAATATCCCACAATTCCCTGAGGATTTTACATTGTAAAATTCTAGTCAATGTGATGTTTAGTCATTGGCAAATTATACATTATTGTCATTCATTGTTACCAAAAATCTGATTTCTCTGGAGCAAGAATATCAGGGACTATCCCAAAAAATAAAAAATATCAGAAGGGTCTCATATTTAAGGGGTTTACCACAATAGACAAGACCCTAGGTGCAGACTGTGCAAAGATGCCCCTGAGAATGTCCAGCCCATAGTAGCTGGGCGCAAGATGTAAGCTGGGACAGCATACACTGAAAGGCTTAACCATGTGACAGGGATAGTGTACAGAAACATCTGTGCCAAATATGGGCTAGAAGTTCCCAAGTCCCAATGGGAGACACCACCAAAAGTGGTTGAGAATAACAGAGCTAAGATCCTGTGGGACTTCAAGTTCCAGACAGATAAGCAGCTGCTGGCCAACCAAGCAGACATAGTAGTGTTTGACAAGGAGCAGAAAACAGCAATAGTGATAGATGTGGGAATACCCAGCTGACAGTAACATCAGGAAGAAGGAGCATGAGAAGACCAAGAAGTACCAAGGCCTGAAGGAACAACTGGAATAGATGTGGAAGGTGAAGTCCAAAGTGGTCTCAGTGGTAATAGGAGCATTAGTAGCTGTGAGGAGCTCCACACTTGGAGAGTGACTCCAACAGATTCCAGGTACAAAAACAACTGAGGTATTTGTCCAGATATGTGCAGTTCTAGGAACAGCTAAAATACTGCACAGAACCCTCATACTCCCAGGCCTCTGGGAGAGGACCTGAGGTTGAGGAAGACATGCACACATACTACCCCCCACCCAGTGGGGTAAGGGGGTGAGAGAAGGAGGATTTTATATACATATCCTCCTCACACCTAAAAACACAGCTGATATGAATGCATATTTTGACACTAGGGAAAGCATTTCTCTGAAACAGTAGATTTTATTTCGCATGACTGCCAGACTGCCACTTTAAAACAGTTTTTCCATTATATCATCAAGTACAGATGTTATTTTTGCAACACCTTATATGCCAAAGATGTTTGCCAAAACCATGACAATGCATGCTTACTGGATTTTTTTAGATTACTTCATAAAGCACTTAAATTTGTAAATTTATATAGAGATAAATGTACAAACATTTTTGGGATCTTTAGGGTATAACCTATACGGTATGTGGCCTCATCTACAGGAAAACATTTAATAATGCTGCATTTAAATATATAAAAATCCACAGTGACATATGTCACACCCAAGGTTAGGAGGGATACTTTAAAAGTGTATACATAATACATAGTGTATACAAAAGTGTATACTTCAATACAATTACTAATTACCTGTTAAGAATATGGTCAGTAATCTAATCCAATTAAAACTAAATTAAAGTAATGTAACTGATTTCCAGGTATGCAGATGATTACAGCATTTTTACAGCTGGAAGGAAGAACTTGCACTGTTCTTTGTGATATTGTTCCCTTTTCTGCTTCAAATACAAAATAATTGCAAAATTTCCACCCAGTGAACGCATTTTTGCATTAGAGGCCATGATAATGAATTGGCGATTACGAGATTAGCTATGACTTCAGTTGAGACCAGTGGTGATGTGACACTTGTTGTGAAGTGTTGTGTACACATGTGCATGTAATATATTATTCTTTATCAGGCTTAGAGAGTACTGGAATACATGGAACAACATTACATAATTAAGATACAAAAAAAGGTAGCTGTATTCCGTTACAGATACAGAAAAAAATCAGATAATCAGATTGCCAATACAATTTGTAAAAATTGGGATTATTTACAGGATGAAATTAATTGGCAATCATCTTTATTATTGATTTTTATTGATTTTACTGATTAGTCATTGCAACCTTGTTATATTTTTATGTTGTAATCCTGCTAAATAATCCTTGCTACTATTAAATTTATCGGTAATCTGATTATGGCTTTTTTCTTTAGGTTTAACAGAATACAGTTACTTTTTTGTATCCTAATTACATAATGCTGTTCCATGTATTCCATTACTCCCCAAGTGTGATCATACCATAAACACATTGAACTTCACAAGAAGCAGGCAAACAGTTAATAAATTCGTGTTGCAGTGTAAGACATCACACTTTACATCATCTCCTGCCCTGCAGAATGCTGCCAGCTTGTCAGACCATATCTAGCCATTTATTAGTACATGTACCTTAACTGGTTGCATAAAAATAAACAAACCACTTAAGCATTGATTCAGCATTCAGAAACAAGGATACTCCATTTGTAGAAAATTACATAAAATCCACACATTATTCATCTGTATAATGTCTTTACTCATTTTCCAATGTTACCATCATTAAAGGCCATTGTTGGGAAATAACTGAACAAGAAATAAAGGTTATATCAAAGTTTCTCTTTTTTACTGAATGTTCTGCATCCTTGCTGAACTTTACCAAGATCATTTTCCATCCTGAATCTGCATCAAAACCCATATCCAACCTCACAATTATTTTAAATAGATTCAAGTCTATAAAATGAACTGTGCTTTGTTACACAACCACTTTACTGCACAAGGAGAGTAACTTAATGGAGGTTTATATACAGGCTTGCTTTTCTTCCATAGACAGCGTTCTTCATGTCGGTTTATCCTTTTTAACAAAAATTACAGTCTTCACATGCAAAACCCAGGGCTCAATCAAAGAGTAGACATTGCGATCTATCAATAGTTTAAACAGGGCGCACCTGAACATCAAGAAACTCACCTACCAAGTGAGTGATCTGCCCCAAAGGTGCCATGTTCTAAGTTGTTTAACACATGTAGATGTAAGTAATAGGAAATAGAAGCTGAAATTATGATCCATCAACTTAAAGTTATCTTTTAATCTCAAACCCAAATGTTTTAACTTTTTTCCAACTGGAAAGCACTATCCTGAAATGGATGGGTTCCCTTTTGAGTCTGGTTCCTCTCAGCTTCTTCCTCATATCTTCTCAGGGGGCTTTCCTTGCCAATGCCACCTCTGGCATGTTCATTAGAGATTTAAATATAAATCTACATTCAGATTTGTGTACAGCTGTTTTGTGACAATATCTACAGTTAAAAGTGCTATACAAATAAAACTGTACTATCATGTCATGGATAGAAAATAGCTTTAAGTAGTAGTAGCTGAACTATGGAATTGCTAAAGAGATACACGCATGGTCTCTACACCCTTTGCACATTCAGTTCTTCTCCCGTGACCTTCTGAATTTTAAGCTAAAAAAGTATTCATAATTATTAGACTGCTCTTGTATTGAATCCATGTAGAACCTTCGTGAAAGGTGGTACTCCAAAAAAATTTTTGTCATGTGAGGTCATCTGCTGGTTAAGAAATGTAGCATGATTCCCCCAGCATTATCCATAACCACTATTTGGTAGTAGTGATAACATCTGATACTTTACCAATATTGGCTGTTATCTGAAAGTGCATGCACATTAGCATCATTTTCTATGCCAAATCAATAGCTCCTGCTCTATGCAGGGAATATCTGAGCAGCCTTCAGGATTGCCCAACTTAGAGATGCTATTCAGTGAGTCTAGACACCTGGCTTTTTAAAATCCACCAAATTAATGCAAGCTCATGGCAATCAATGGCCCTACCCTATTAGGAGCAATTAGGAAGCTGAACATGGTGTTACGTGGTCTGTCATGTTGCGTCTTTTACTCAGACCATGTAAATGACCATGTATTATCTACGATTTACTCAAGACTTTTAAAAATCTTTTAGTGTTATTCCAGTGTTGTGCTGAAAATCACATTTCAGTGTGCTCTTGAAAGGCAAATTAAGATAAAGAGAGTCTATTCTGAAAGAATTGTGTTGTTCTATTTGGATCTACAATTATTTCAGGGGTTTTTTTTATCAGGGTTTTCAGAATGTAACCTAGAAATAGAATTGTTAGTGTTTGGCTTTGGCTGCCTTCTGATGTTGTATGTTATAACTTGTATATTTTGTATAAGATTCACTAATCATATTTTTTCCCCCTACAGGGCAGGTAAATACCTCAGAAATACAGTATTTTCTTCCCACCATTGCGCACCCAAAATTGCATCATCAAATTATACACATTCTTTCCAAGATTTTTACTGTGGATTCTTCCATCTGTCTTTCTGGAGGCAGAAGGCAATTAGAGTGATTGATTGTACAGTAAATGGTAATGTAATCCACCCTCTTTTTAAAGCTCTCCACCTTTTTCCATACTCACATTATGCAGACTGCCTACTTCTTGAGCCTTCTTCTTGATGCACAAATGCATGTATTGTGCTCAATTCTGTATTAGAAATTGAGCTCAAATATGTTCTGTTTATGTAGAGAGAGATGGAGTATGTGAATGGTAAAAAATAAATAAATATTGGGGACAGGCAGAATGACATTCTAAAATACTAGTCATATTTACCCAACAGTCTTTCAAGGCAAATAAGCCGGCCAAGTAGGTAATTAAAATATCCGAACCCCCACCCCCTCATTAAATGTTATTACTTAGCTGCATCACCATACAATACATATACATCACACAATAGAATTTGTAGTATTCACTCATATTCAGTATGCCTGCTATCTGATGATGTACTTCTTGCTCCTATATCAGTTTTCTGCTTGAATAAAGGATTTATTTATTTGTATGGGAGACATGCATAGACTTAGATATAAACATAAACAATTAAACAACAAAGCTGAGAACAAAGACTGAACCAATAACTCATGCCCCACCATATAATATGACTCCATTTTTGAATATTGGCGAAAGGTGGTTCCAGCTACAGAGCAGCCTGATATATTTTACTGCTTTATTTTTCAGCAATAACACTAATAGCTCAACCATGATAAAATCAGTAAGAGATAATAAGAGATAATGAATATTGAAACATATAATTAGTGTTCTTCATTTGAGATACATAGTTTCTAAACTCATGTTGGCAATTAGGACTGTAAGTAATCAATTGGAAACAGCTTTACTCATTTTCAATAGTGTGGGTGTTTACATAGCTTTTAGGTAACTGTTAATATCAACGGGGTTTTTTTTTTTTTGCAGTTTTGTTGTTGTTGCTGTTGTTGTTTTTGGGCCATATGTGAGTCTGCCTGCTTCAGAATTGCCTGCTTCAGCGTATTGCATTCATGTGGGGGAAAAGGCTCTGTTTTTCTGAATTAATGAGATAATCATCTTGTTTTTATGAGTAATATTTTGCTGTTTTTCTGAATTAATGAGATAACCATTCTGTTTTTATGAGTAATATTCTGTTTTTCCAAATTAATGAGATAACCATCCTGTTTTTACTAGTATTGTACCTATTTTCTTTTCTTTGTTTTTCTGAATATTTTCCTGTTTTTGGATGGTTACTTCATTAATTAATTTTACAGTGAAAGAGATGCAATTAACATGTAGTTAATGTAGTGTAGAATGTAGTTTTTTAATTTAGTATTATAACACTCACTCACTTAAGAAAATTCAAACAGTAGCTTTAGTAAAATATGGGTTGGCTGTTCAATGAGCAAGCTGAGGGTGGCAGTGAAAATCTCTCTAATACATTCTCTGCATCATGAAATGTACATTTTATAGCTTGGCAATCTCGGGAAGCATGTCTTAATAGTGAGGCCTACATATGCAAAAATTTTTTAACATATATTCAGTAAAGGTGGTTTCTACCAGGTACCAAGCAGGAGCAGCTCTGTTTGAAAATGATGCTTTAAATCCAAACCTTATACAGCCAATCCAAACCTTATACATATTTAGAGGCATATTTCTTACATTATCTGTGTTATAGCTAAACCCGTTACCAAAAAAGTTAGGACACTGTGTAAAACCCAAATAAAAAATAGAATGCAATGATTTGCAAATCCTTTTTGGCCTATATATAGTTGAATACAATACAAAGACAAGATATTTAATGTTCAAACTGATACACACAATAGTTTTTTTTAAATATACACTCATTCTGAATATGGTGTCTGCAACATGTTCCATGTCTGCAACAAGTTTGGACAGGGGAATGTTCACCACTGTGTTACATCACCTTTTCTTTTCACAACACTCAGTAAGCATTTGGGAACTGCTGACCTTTTAAAAGTGAAATTCTTTTGCCACACTGTTGTAACACATGCAGAATGTGGCTTGGCATTGTCTTGTTGGAATAAGCAGGGACATCCCTGAAAAAGACATTAACCAGATGGCAGCATATGAAACTGTATATACCTTTCAGCATTAATGGTGCCTACACAGATGTGTAAGTTACCCATGCCATGGGCACTAACACACTCCCATACCGTCATGGATGTTGTCTTTTGAGCTTTGTGCAGGTAACAATCTGGACAGACCTTTTCCTCTTTATCCAGGAGGATATGATGTCCATGATTTCCAAATCTTTCCATATCTTGGTGAACCTTGCCCCATCCTTGCTTATGAATGATGATGTCCTTTTAATACCCAATCATAATACTGAATAAAATCAGTTTGAACTGTAAATATCTTGTTTTGTATTGTTTTCAGTTGAATATTTAAAAAAAGGACTCACAAATGACTGCATTCTGTTTTTATTAATGTTTTACACAGTTTCCCAACTTTTTTGGAGTTGAGGTAATTATATAAGTATTAAATAGGAGAGTTCTAAAGTTCAATATGATATAAATATATAAATATTTATATATAAAGGGAAACATATCTATATATACATATGCTCCAGATGCCAGCCAGAATTATCTCACAACTTTACAGGTCTTTAAAGTTATTTAAAGTTGTGTAAATAAATCCTTTGTTAAACAGTCCTTAATTAATTTGGTATATTTTATATTGAAGATGAACATAATAAATTTTCACAAAGATTTTGACATTCATCTGTGTTTTCTTATTTGGGATTTGTTCTCAGGTAAGAACAGAATCAGAATGTACACTTACGCACATTTGAGTGCTGACACGATTATGCAAAATCATTTTATTGAGTTTTTGTCAATTCTACAGTTGTATAATTACAAGATTCAGATTACAATAATAAATTTATCATTTATGATATTTGTAATAATTATTTTCATTATTTTACAAAGCATTATGGTCTTTTTAAAATAAACACTTCAATTTTTCTTCACTCTCCACAAACACTTCAGTTTGTACGCTCTTGTCCATAGACAGCATTCACTGAACAAGTAATAGCACCCATGCATCTTTTTGTATAATTTTTATCCGCTACTGATGTTAATTAATATGACCGCTCATTTGCTGTTCACTTCTTGAAGCAGTACCTCCACTTCTGAACTGCTGATTTTTTTCTTATGTTTGCATTCCAGTACTCCATTATCTTTAGATATTCATTGTGGCATTCTTAACTTATCTCTCAAATTTTCTTGAGGATTTCTGTGTGCATATGGCCCTGCATCTTCATGCTCTTTTAAGGGATGGGCAGGGTGTTTCCTTATGCTAATTATATACAGCAGGCCCACACCGAAACAATGGGATTCATTAATTTAAGAACACAGCTGTAAACAAATCTGTAGTTTAAGAACACCAGGAATCCAACGTAGACTTTTCTTAGGAACAAATTTTTGGTGAATGAGGCTCAGTGTTTTCAAACTCCTCTTTGCAGAGAGAAACCAAACAAGGTTGCCCCCTCTCTTCATTAGTATTACTCCAACACTACAGTATTAATTGTACAGTTAGCTGCTGCGGTAAAACAAAATAAACAAAGCTAACGAATACAAATCCTTGAAATATCAGAAAAGTGGTCTATATGCACATTATTTCCTCCTCTATAACAACACATTCTCCATGAAAACCAATGCTTACAAATAATGCAATATAAAATAAACCACAGGACACACATACACACAATAAAAAAAAAATTTTTTACCAGATGGGTCTCACTGAATCTGCTACATGCGTAGAATCCCTTCCTAACACCATAGACAATTTTCTTTACTCATTCTGGCATTGCCCACTGATTCTGACAATAAATAATAAATAAACATTAGACTGTCTACTTCCAGTGTTCCTGTTGTCTTCTAGGCATCCTGTCCACAACCTCTATCTTTAACCAACTAGGAAAGACTGTTCTGATAGCCTTAATAATCACCAAGAAGACAATATTACTGAACTGGAAAATGAGGAAAAAACAATACACTAACCTGTCCAATCTTCTTCAAGTATTCAGTATATTTCTTTTTGAAAAAATATACAATCTCTCATAATATTTCATATTATAATGTTGCCTCACAGCAAGAAGGTCCTGGGTTCGATCCCCGGGTCACACAGGGTGCCTTTCTGTGCGGAGTTTGCATGTTCTC